>LUCH01017330.1:0-50661 GCA_013368495.1 Paragonimus heterotremus
GGAAACACCACAAAAATGGCAGACTACTTACAGGCAGGCACTGTTAAAATGTGTAAGTTTAGTCGAAGAGCATCTTTAGTCACGGTGTTGCGCGAACGAGTATGCACATGAGCACAATACCAACATATTACTCAAGAGCGTTCAGAATTTGCGCAGTATGTTTTAAGTAGAGCAGTTAAAAAACCGGCAATATATTTACCCAGAAACCTCGTACGTAGTATATGACCCCGCCCTCGAGGATAGTGCAGTTTCACTATCTTACTCACAGATCACGTACTTCCGTTGTTACGGTTCAATAACTTGAGCTCAAGAGCTACTATTTTCGATGGAGGGCCGTCTGAAACACACTAACTGACCATTCGGGTCCCGTTGTACACATGGCCTAGTTGAGGGCAGATGAATTGTTCTGCAAAATGCTCAGCCCACCTGTCAAGTCCGCGCAATTGATTGGTGACAAGTGAACTATCTTTTTCGCACGTGGTCTCACTAACATCCACTCTACGACCAGTATAACCACGAATCAGAGAAAAGCCTTCTGCTATTCCCAGATAAAAAGGTTCTTTTCATTTCTTTCGACTGTTCGACCAAGTGATGCTCACGGTCTTCGCGCAGGCCTTTAATCAGTTTGTGTTTAAGTTCTCGACGGTCGTCATCATATCCAGAACCAGATGGGATCTGTGCGACGCTTGTTCATGAGGTTTATCGACGTGACGGAAATCCAGTTCTGTCGCAACTGAACAGCTCCTTCGGAACATACCTCATCACAGCACGCTTTCATGGTCGTTACAATTTGTTCCCAGTGTTCGTTAGGATCACTTACTTGATTCAGACTGGGCAATTTGTTCACCAATGCCCACTGGTAAGCGTTCTTTACGCACTGCTCGCTCGAATGCCAGTTAAGTACCTTGCATTTACGAGCGTGTCCTCTGGGCAAATGATAAAACGAAACGGGAACGCACAACTGCATGGTCCGAGTCCAGGTGGTTGTTCCATATGGACTATAGTGTTTAACGGAGTCGCTGTACCTGTAACTGATTGCTATATGATCCAGCTGTGTTCGTAACGGGGAGAAAAAGGATGTTTTCTATATAATTGCTTCCTTTGTTGAAATACAGTGCTCAAAGTATGGAGACCGTGAGATGCGCACAGTTGTAGCAGTCTTTTTGTACTGTTAATGCGTTGTGCCTAGACACCAGAAGTATCTCCCAGCCGCCTCTTTAAAGAGAGATGACCAAGTTGAGCGGCAAAATCGCCCGCTAGATTGACGGTGTCTGATTGTTAAGTCTACTTCCGAAGGTCAACGAAGGTATCATCTTTGGTAACATCCAAACAGCTGTCTGTTGAAGCGTACGCCCATCTAATGACTAAACAGCGCTCTTCTGATTTGCGTTGTTGGACCTTAGCCGATGTATTAAGTTTGACAGCACATAAACGACTGTTCACTGAGATTCAATGGAGCAAACATTGGTCTGCTTTTGAACTCAGTACGATCTCTACTCCAGCCTAACTATGAGATTCAGCTCCGGTGTCGTCAAAGACACTGAGGGAGAAGCGCTTGGGCTAAAGATGAGCCCAAGTGAATAACGGTGCTGGAATCGTAGACTCGTGTCTTTGATACAGCATGCATCAAGCTCCAGACTTGAGAGAGTGCTTGCCGAAGCAGCTTGTCGATTAACTTGTCACAGTGCGAATATTGAAGGCGCCAATATTTACCAGTTGTCTTGGCTATACAAACAATTATTATCCAAGAGCACGGAGAATGCAGAAAACTTGGAGAGAGGGAGAGATCACAGTAAAAGAAATTTATAATAAATGAATGATGTCACTGTCGAGAGAACGAAAACTTCCCATACTTCCCGGTCGTTTATGCCGCGGAAGGGGTTTGACTTAAGGAAACCTCATCCCGAATCTCTGACTCCAAACTATGACCTGCCAGGCAGCCGGATACGGTTTTCTTGGGAATATCCTGCCTGGAGCCAGAGACTCGGTGGTCTCACTCAATTGGCAGTGAGGTTTACCTAGCCCGATGAGCAGTGAATAGGACAGTGCTGTTTGGTTCTGAGTACTGTTACGCACACTAAATGTATTCGAAGCTACGTCAAGCTGTTCAGTGATACCGAAGGTTCTTCGACCGTATTAGATATTACACGTGTTGTCACGTTTAACCGTTTGGTAGTGGAAGTGTTTCTTGTTTAGGAATGCCTTATCTAACCGCCCTCTTTATTCGGATGACAACAGTGCCGCGACTGTAAAATGAGTTCTGTTCTATACCCACAACATCGTGCGTGCTACCTAAGCACATTTACGCAACCAGTAGTGCGCAGTACAATCCCATGAGTATAACTGCTTCTCGTCTAACTTCCAACCCTTTGGTCTGTCTAACATAGTTACCTGAAATAACCGAATTCTTGGTCGGCATATTTCTCCGAATCGACACAATACACAAACCTGCCCAACACGTCACAGTAGTAGTACAGGTCAGGACTGGTGGGTTGGGCTGGAATCAACAACCTGGTGGCTAGCATGTGACTTGAGTTAGGGACATAAAGGCACTCGCACCAAAACTTGCTTCAGTGGGGCGTTCCCAGATTTCTGATTGGGTTTTGGAAGACGCTGTCTGATATGGCGGGGAATAGAAGTCATTAACACTCGTATTTGGAATCTTTAGGTTCGTCGGTGTTTTCCTGTTTCTCTACATCTTTCTCATACCTTCATATATATATATATATATATATATATATATATATATATCCTTCTGACGTTTGTGAATATCTGTGTCGTCCCCACCTTTCCACCGAACTTGCGTGTTTTTTTCTAATGTCCATTTCCCACCCTACTTTCTAATTTGTAAATCTGTGATTAGCGAATGCGTGTACTAATAAAATTAATGTTTTATTTTGTTTCGATCATCGAGTTCTGTTGTCACATCTCAGCGTTGAGACTTTGTAGTCGAATTTCTTAACAAGCCCTGTTAGTTTGCTTTTTCGTCATTTGTAAGAAGATTATTACAATTACGTTACTTTTATTGTCAATTCACTTTTCTTTCCACGTCTGAGTGCGCACTGTGTGCGATTGTGTTTCGTACTTCGGTATGCTGCTGTGAATGTTGTAGCCCTCTTGCTTAAGTAGACTCACCGTTAAGCCTCCATCTACTGAAATCAATGTAGCTTATGATTCAATCGCTTTAGGAGTGGTATGAGGTTTGACGACAGGTAGTGCAATTTTTAGTCGTGTGTAACGAATAGACTTGCGAAAAGTAACCGAGAGTGCAGAGAAGGCAACGCCTGATAGAAAGGCTTTAATCAGTCAGAAAACGAGGCGTGTGATCTATAACATAACGAATAGAAAGGGTAGATTACGTTAATTTATAGAGGGGTCAGTATGGTAGGGAAGAGGACAATGTGATGCAGAAATAAAATGACATCGTGCATCACCGCTGTGGGCGATATATATTTTCATTGAGGGCGTGGCTCGGGCCTGAACTACCTTCAGCTTGGTAACATAATAAGGACGTGGTTTCCTCTGCTGTGTTGTGATGATCTGGCTTGCGTTCTTGGTCGATTCGGTACACTATACTGACTAAGATGTTAGACCCTTCAGGTCGGATCGTGTCAGGCAAACCAGTGGTAGTGACCAGGGGAAAAAAAGGTTGCCCTCATAGCATTGAATGTTGCATCACTGTTTGCGTGTACAAGTTTAGGTGGTGAGACACAGTCCTAACGTTGTGATGTAGAATTAGGACCATGGTTGCAGTAACACTGCCTTCTGACTAGTGTAAGTGTTGGGAAAATACAATCATAGAAAGCTATTCGGTCATTTGATGGTTGAGCTTGACTACCGGTTCGTTAGTCAATTTGGTCCAAAAGGTACTAGTATTTCTCAACAGCTCCATGATTCTTTGAGTACTTACCACACAGTAGTAACATCGAGGCCATACTATTGTCTCTAACCGAGTTACCCCATCCTGTCGAATAAACCAGATTCTTAGATCATTGACTCCAAGTAAGGTCCTCGAAGAAGCTTACAGGTTAAGGTTGTGGACCAAGGATTCAGAGTGTTAGTTTCTCAGGCTAATTCTCTTCCGCGACGTATACGACCGGGAAGCATTTGAAGTTGTCCTGAGGGATGCGTTCAATCTTTTTTCACCTTCCGTCTACCATTTTTTTGCGTTCACACCAAAGTAATCGGTAAGCATTGACGTCCTTAATGCTCACTCTAACAACTGGATTATCAAGTGGCTCTGGCGAACGCTTTTTGAAGTCTGGAACTCTGTTTGCAAAATATGTATCTATGTTCCTAGCGTTGTGGTTCATTTGAACTCAACCTTGGACAGTGTTATGGGTATGCGGTTGTTTCTCTGTCAACGATGAAACCGAATATCATGTTCAAGCAGGAGTGGCATCACACTAAGATCGAATGCATAGCAAAACCCTGATGGGTGATCGTTTGTGCGTCACCAGATTTATTATTTCTGTCGCAGTCTATCGACACGGACCAGAGGGACTTATTTGGTAATCACCTTTATCCAAACTATACCGTTATTTGTGCTCCCTTCTTGTTGTTTGCTGTGAGTTCATCTTCCCTTAGATGTGAAGTGGTTTATTCAATCTTGATCGGTTTTGCTGTGACTCGCTTGATAGTTCACACCAAAAATCTGGCTGTCTTGGTTACAACATTGGCTTGATCCAAACGAGCATTGGACGACCCATTCAACGGTCATGTAAATCACTTGTGAGAACGTCCGTTTTGAAGTGGTGTTGCGCATGTGACAGAGGAATTTCTTCCGACTCAACAGAACTTATGAGCAATCTTCGGTCGACCCCCCTTATTCCGGATGTGACGGTGACCCCCATGAGCTGTAATGTAACCTATGAAAAGTCTACTTGAGGGCCGCAAGGACTACCTGGCTTAATGAGCTAACTTGATAGAGAGGACATTCTTATTGAAGAATAGCCGAGTACTCTCCCTGGATTCTTTATTTCACTCGCCATCGACAGGGCATCAATTTGACCTTTTGTAAAACGGTTAACTCACGGATGTGCGGCGACTTGATATTTGACTGAGCGATAGTTCAATTTCTCTGACTCAGCTGGTTCATTTGTTAACGATGGAGATAATATACTTAGTTATGACATACTCGACGATTCGTTTGATTGCTAACACATCGACCTGTCAAACATTGTTATACTTGGAAGGACCGAATTCCTAGTCAACAGATTCCCCCAGATCGATACAATCCACCAACCTGCCCACCATGTCAAGACAGCAGCAAATGCGCGTCTCATATGTTTCCTCGGTAACGCCGCGCATATTTTCTTGCGTTATGATAGTAACACGGTGTTTTGTTCTGAACAGTTCATGCTCAAAATCTGCATTGTGAAATGTTTCGTTTATTTGATGACGTCAAGTGGTTCGTCGTTCAACGTAACCTGTTTAATGGCGCTCGTCTGTCAGTTGAACCGTCTTCCTTCCCTTAACCAACGACGCTCTAAAACTCCAAATTGTTGGTTGCTTCGTTGCCAAAGCAAGTTTGCCTTTCAGTCTGTTTGTTGAATATTCCTGCCTTGGGGCCTGATATGTAGAACGGTTCTCTCCCTCTTGTTCACTTGTAGCTGTTTTCCTTAAAGTGTAGACGTATCTGATCCTATATTCGTCATTGTAGTTCCACACAACTTTGGTCATTTAAGTATCTTTGCCATCGCCATTATTAGGCTGGGTGTCCCTGTGAGCACTTTTTTATCTTTCTCAAAATTAATATGTTTTCCACGCGTCATGTGAGAATCGTACAAACGCTCGGTCGATCGGGCTTTATGATCAGTATGCATATCCTATCGCACAATGGACAACACACACGCGCGAGTAACTTGCATCCACTCACTGTTTGTTTTCGGTAAGGTACAAAATCAACGAAGCCTTGGTCGTTGCCCATCACAATTTGGCATATCTGTATTTTGTATAGGAAACAATTTCCGACCCATATTTTAAGTCCCATTGTCGTGGGGCGTAGTAGTTCCAAATTGTGTTATCTGTGGTACGCAAGCAGACTTTGACAACAAACTGCATATTTTTATCATGTTGAGAGAGATATGCTTTTTTTGTGTGTAACTGACTTCCAACGGTGATCAAACTCAGCAAATATTAGCTGCGGATTGTGGCCACCGTTAATACCGTGCAGGTTGTTTTTACATACGACTAGTTTTCTTTAAACATCTCGCAGTTTATCCCTATGTTGGGAACTAAATGAAAATAATTTCCGATTTGACGTTGTTTGTTGTGATAAAGATCATCTCATAACTCATTCAGCTTAATGTGCACTCAGCTGTTTTTCCTCAGCTTGTTGAGATTTAGTCGGCGCCACGCACATTGTTGTCGGAATGGTAAGATTAATCATCATTATACTTATTTCATCCTAGAATTATGTACTACCTGGAACCGTTTGCATATTCTTCGTTTGTTTCTCTAGTGAAGAAGACTTCGATGCAGTGTACCCAGAATCCTCTTTATCTTACGGTCCAACTATTTGTTCCTTCGGTTTGAAGTACAACGATCATAATTATGCCTTACCGTCTGGTTTGACACCCCCATCTATGGCACCTCATTTAATGGATTCCCACCCGCGCGATACAAGGTCTGAGAGTACATGTTCACAGTCATTATTCTCTGACGAACATAGAAAATGCAAGCGACCCACTGATGGCTCCGAAAATCCTGGTACTGTCAGCTCAGA
This sequence comes from Paragonimus heterotremus, assembly GCA_013368495.1. Taxonomy (NCBI): domain Eukaryota; kingdom Metazoa; phylum Platyhelminthes; class Trematoda; order Plagiorchiida; family Troglotrematidae; genus Paragonimus; species Paragonimus heterotremus. The sequence goes on from LUCH01017330.1 coordinate 6,728, forward strand.
AAATCCCCATGTGAACGACCCCTCTTCACTGCTACCTGATGTTGATCCTGGCCGTCTTGCTGCTGGAACAGAAGCAACATACCGGTACACTAACACGAATCACTTGACCTTAAGTCATGAGGATTGTTCTCAGGACCCCTTTTCAGCCTCAAGGCACAGTAAACCTTTGAGTGCATACGAGCAAATGGAAATGCGCTATGAACCTGAACTGAAGGTAACGATTCTCATTTCCTTTACAGTGTAAAGCCGAATGCTTGTTTGTCCTACTTTCATGCTGCTTTAAAATGTGATACTTCTGATTGTTGACGTTCCTGTTCCATCACGTTCTTCTTATTAACCCGTTCATGTCCTTCATTTTTCACCCATTAGTCGTCCACCACCGCACTGTGGTTTCAGGTACTACACAGGGTTTTGCCACAGTGATCGTTGTGACAGGGGAATATTGGGCTAGCCATAAAACTGGATGCGAAAATCAAAGGGGATAATTTGTGAGCTAGTATCAGTCGGTCGAAATGTCGTCTAAATGCAAGAAATATGATTGGATCTGAATGATGTTCATTTAATGACAAAAATGCACAATATTGATTGCTGTTGAGTCTGATTTTGTTCCATTGTATGCGTTGTCCCCAATGAACACGAAAATTTATCTTGCAGACTACATTCATCTATATGGTTCTAAACAACTTATACGTGTGCGATCGCTGGCTGTCGTTAAACAGTGCTGAGGGAAATGTGCAATCTTTTCGTAAAAGCAGTACGCGCTACGGCGTCTCCAGATGGTTCCCTGATCTGTTAGAATTGTGTTTTACTCCTTTTCTCGTGATGTGCTGACCGCCGTTTACTGTGTGGTTCTTACTTAGATTGCATGTAACTCTCGCTAAACCTTTTGGCTGAACAGACTAGTTGGTTTTAACTGTACTGTCCCCATGTTGGTTTTAATCGGACACCATCCTACTTATTGTAAGCAGCTTGCCTTTGTGGATAGCCTTGTTAATTAGCATCGTGTACGAGTGCAGTTTTCTCTTACCTTTATCACTAGTATCAGTGACGTGTTGGATGTATGATCTGTGTGTGATCTCATTGTTGACGAGTATATCTGTGAGGTGGACCGAGTAGGTGACCCTGTGGCTAGAGAACCGTCATTCAGACTAAGTGCCTTGTGGACCGCCATCAATGATCGGCGCCAGTGATACGAGGATTGGTCGTATCTTTGAATTGGGAGATGAAAGTTTTGGTTGTCTCCAATGATCCATTCCATTGCTCGCATGATTGTAATCGGTAAAACGGTGACAACATACACATTCTGAATGGATTGTTTATCTTGAGCCGTTGGTTTTTTAAGCCGTAACTATTGTATGTTGAATTAGGTTACATATTGTTCACCGTGAACCTAACCAGCATTGAGAATATGTGAAAGTTATGCATATGGCAATGAAATCTCCCACGACTTCAGCTATGTGAAGAATCTTTGTACCTCATTTTGACTAGGAACTGTCTATGTATACCTGCTACAGCAGGTAGTCCTGTTTGTTTAGGTAACCTGCATTATGCCGTTGAACTTTTAACTGGTCGCTATGCCCTCTTAAAGTACCCAATATTCAAGCGTGAATCTACCAAGCTCTCGTTGTATTAAGGTGACGGAATTTGACCGTTAAACTCCACTTCCTTGTCTCACTTACTTTTGAAAGTTGTCTCTTGGAGCACAACCTTGGGATGGGATATGCTCGGTGGTGTTCAGCTAACCGTTACAATTGTTCGGGAGTCAATATCTTGTGCATCTAATGTGTCCACTGTTACTTGCCGCTTTCATCCTACAACCATTTTCCTCATTCCATGTCATTCTCTCTAGGTTGTGGAAGTGCCTGAAGAACTGGCTGTCTCTCCTTCCCGTTTGAGTGACCTGGACAGCGATATTTCTGACGATGGTTATCCTAATCAGGAAGTAAGCCGATCAAAGAAAATGGGTGTCTCCATTTGCAAATGCTACTCCATACAGTTCAGCAATTACCGCTCACCGGAGATTGTGAGAGCAATATTATGAATTAAGAGTGCTCACGAAGCCTTTGTTACCCACGTGTGTATGTGACTACATATTTCGAATTGCTATTGATGTCGCTCCACCGTTATTGACCTAGGGTGTGGTTTTTGTAGGCTTTTTCTGTCCATCATGTTGAGTTCATATAATGGTAGCTGGTATCACGGAGGCTCCGCTGGTTTATTTTTCCTTCACGTAATCCTGTCATTATGACAGTAAACAAATCGAACTACTTTTTTGTGCCCCTGAAAAATACTCGGCGTTCTCTGTTTTGCGTGTTCTCAGGCGATTCTACCCGTATTCGTTGAGGATTTATTGTTTTCATCTCTTACAGGTCGTTTAATTAGTATTATCACTTGTTTTGAGACTTTCAAGTTTCGGTCTTACCATCATCTCTGATGACCGCACGTCAGCAGTTGATAATGGTGCTTGAGCGATCATATCTGTTTCAATTACCCCTTTTTGTAGGCCTCACCGCGCTTTTTTCCAGAATGCTCTTTGAGATGTTTCCTAATTTGTTTATTTTCTTTGTGAACGACGTTGGAACCAAACCGTCCAGCCTCATATTTGTATTCGAGTTCTAGGTAGCTCACAGTCAGCGACATAAATACTCGACTACACGATCGCAAACTCGAGCGTTGACCATTTTCAGCTCCCTCTAATTTTAAACGGTCACAGCCTCCATTCCTGTATGGGAGCCAGTTTGTCATGTGACGACAGCGTTTAAAGTAGTCTGGCGCACGCTTTAACTAATTGTTCATTTGTCTACTGGCTAGGCGTACTGTTTTGAGGTTCGTTTTGAAGAAGCTTCTACTGATTGTTTCCGGTTCGTTTCTTGCAACTTTCATAATTTGTCTTTTGTGAGTCGCCAATTTTTTTTGCACACAGTCGATGCGTGTTTTGTGTCACAACTTTGTTATCTTTTTACAGGTCATGACGGTTAATTCAGCTCATCGCAATCTTGTTCTCGATGGTTCTTTGCTCCGAGCCACATGTGTTCCAATTCACTGCCTATGTGGGCGTACCTTTTTCAAGACCATGCTGATCCAATGTCCAAGTTGCAAGTACGCTGTTAGTCATAATCACACTTGGACGTAGGGTTATTTGCGACCACTACTATATTCAGAAGTTTGACTAGTGTATCATGATAATCTTACCTTCACCTTCTGTCTATCGTGAATCTTGAGTGGGCTCTACTGAAGTTTTTTTTGAACAGCTGAATTTCTGCACAGATTACATATGTTCCTCATCGTGTTTGAGTTCAGAACTGCTCATGACTTTCATCGTTAGTATCATTCTTTTGATGGCCACAGCTCATTTCCTTTTTAATCGACCTTGACTATTGCTCGGGTTCTCTTCGATGTCGTCTTACTGTTTACTGGCAACCTCATGCTGTGATCTATTTTTTGCTGTCGTCTGAGTGGAGCTAATATCCAGACGGAGGACCGTGCAGCGACCTACATTGCGTTATCATCAGGTTACCACTTCTGTGAGCATCTCTTATCACGAAGTGTTTAGTTGGACTGGTTGCATTCCATGAGTCTGTTATTTAGGGTATTTATTGGGCTGATCATTTCGACTTTTGCCGTTTAGTCTACTGATTGTTACAGTTACAGGAGGTTTTTGATACCGAAATTTCAAATGGGCTTATCTGTTCCGTGGGAAATATTCTGCCTGTTTTTATCTCATCTACTCTACCAAAGTTAGATTCCTCGTTTTCGGGAGCTGTCCTTTTTAATTCACTACCGCTTCCCCACTAATCACGTCTATCTTCATGGTGTGTACCTTCTAAATAACTTCTCTTCGGAGTTCTTTCACTTTTTTTTTTACAATTTTTGTGTTAATCGAGCCACTTATTTATTTTGACCTCCGCTTGTCATGTGATGTAAAGTAGCCGTGCGTAAACTGAAACTTGTTTATCTCATTGTTTTCCTTTGCCTCATCAGGGTCTACCAGCATGTAAACTGCATGGAATCTCATTACAATTTGGCGCTGTCTAACTTATGTGATGGTTACATATGCCCAAGATGTGGGCCCGATGGATTATCTGTTCATCCTAGCTCTCAAACCGAAGTTTCTAAATTGATAACGTCTAGCGAATCACCAAATCAACCTGAATGCACAATTACTCCTTCTGTGGCACCAGATGCAGTGACTTCAACTGGATCGGAAAATGTCGCGCCCAGTGCTTTCTCCGAGGAACACAAAGATGTGGTCAAGCGTTTAACGATTAGTGAAGGTGCCGCTGGTGCTCAATATGTTGAAGTTACAGTGGATCGGGCAAGACGATTAGGCCTAATCTCAAACCTATCCACGTTAGAGGGTGCGCTGTGTTCCAAACCGTCGTTGTCCACAAACTTCCCGAAACTTGGCGATCGACATACTTCCAGGGATATGGATAATCGAATTGGGACGCATGCCGGGGTCGATTGGGAGCGGTTGGTAGGTTATATCTGAACCGCATTGCCTAGAAAAATGTCTGGCAAGCACCAGTTGTGACTCTTGCGTTAATGAGTGTTTATTCTGATCGTCCTTTAGCATAGTCAATGACGACTACTTAGTCGCCATCGTTTAAAATTTCACAGTTGTTCTGTGGTTCACAGGCGCTCAGCCTCTGGTATTAATGTGACTGATTGAACCCCATTCTGGGCGTTGGTCTCCTTACCCTTATTTGTAGCCCTTGTACACTTGTTCTTTAGTGTTTTCAGAATTCATTTCGCTTTTCGATTCCCCATCTATTCTGTTTTCGAATTAGAACGAATTATCTCGCTCTACAAGACGTGCTCATGGTGATACCAACGTCAATCTGAGAGTACCATCTCCTCCACGTGCTTCCAAGAGGAAACAGGATCTGACTACCACGTCATGTGAGTTCTTTTCATTACCGTATTCCAATCTCTTTCGAAATGCTATGTGGCACACTGTTTGGTACTTCGCATTCTTTTTGTTGGACTCATATTGACTTTTCTCAACAATCACGTGTTTTATTAGGGGAAGAACTGTACTAAAGTGCTTCACTCTTGTGGTACGATAGATTTGCAGCGCAACCGTTATCGCGTGATATTTATATAAACTTTCCGCAGTCACATTTTGTCAGTTCATTCCGACTTCTAATCGGATTTCCACTGATTACTTCGTTCTTTTAATGATAAATGTATTCGACTGCAGTAGTTCAATGGTTGAAACTTGCTAAAGTGTGGTAAAGGGGAAAAGCAAGCCATGATCTTTAAAAACAATCGATACAGCACAATAAAATGCTTAAGATTGTGTTGTGATGGCAACGCTGGTGACCGTCAGTACCAGGGGTTCCAGAATCTAGCCCAAACAATCTTGTATGCTTTTTTATATTGCTGTTAACCGAAGAGATACACAGTAATGTACAGACAAAACGTCATCGTTAAAAGACTGTACGTGATCGACACGGATGATCGTCATTACTGTTATACCGTGCCGGCTATGGGAAATGGTTGCTCACTGTAGGTTTTATAACTAAATCCTATTGAACGCGAATGCGAATAACCTATACGAACAATGGTGAACGAATAACGCGAACAGAAACCCCTTCCGATTGACCCCCAAACTGCGAACGACAGGAACCAATGAAAACACGGACGTGGCGGACTCCAGATGGGCAGTGTATTTGGCTATAAGACGCTTTACGATTTTTCACGAGAAACTGGTCGATATTTATAGAAAATCATTAACATTGTGGCAGCGTGAGCGCGTGAAGAAATATTTGAATTTCACGCCGGTGAATAGCTCAGTAACAGCTTGAGATATCTGATTTCTGATAGCATAATCGTGTTCTGCGGGTCAGGTTTACCCTGACCCGAACATTAGAGTCCCTGGCATTGAACTAAACACATTTTTCGTCTCATCGAATACATTCCGACGTAATACTGATGCTGATTTTGTTGAAAATTGTCTATCGTTACGGGTTTCAGATAATGACGCGGATGTAAACGCAACAGAGGCTAACCTAGATAAGCGATTGTGTTCATCCAGTACACACCTACCCGTTTACACCGATGACTCGTCGTCTGCAAGCGTGACGCCAGCAAGCACACCCTCGTCAACTCCGTACAAACTGCATACGCCAGGCACACCGTCCACACCAGGTCAGACGTTGACACCAGGATCTGACTACAGTAGTTCCTCCGGTTTGGACAGCCCATTGCATAGGAATCTGAAACGACGTCATAAAGCAGGGTAAGTTGTAATCACATGTGTTGCAATTAGTTGTGCTATTTTCCATGTCTGCAGCGGTTCATTTAAACGTCAGTCATGTTTGGTTTAAACAGTAGTCCTCGAAGGATATCGTGCACTTAACTTATCGCATTAGGATTGCTTGGTGGTTTCCGTACATCGGGCTGGTCTATCAAACAGCACTGACAGTTAAACTTCCTTTGTCAGAACAGTGGAGTGGCTCGAACGAGCCTTTGGCGAAAATATTAGCATCTGTGTAAACCTGCTGCGAAAGCTTCAGTTCCAGAAGAACACCACATATACGGCGGGTGCATTTTTGCTAGTTCACCAGAATTTATGAGTAAAAGTCTTCTGATTCTGAATACGACAAGGACCACCGTGAACTGGAACACAAACTTACGAAGAGTCTGCCTAAGGACTATGGAACTTGTTTGAGGAAGTCAAAGAAACGGAGAAGGCACGTCAGTCAGGGAATAACCGGGTGTCATTTTTCATCTTCGTGGTCTCACTGGTTGTCGGCAAGGTGTTACTGAGTCAACATGTGAACAAGATGGATCACAAACTTATGGCTTGTCCCGCCAAATGGACCGAGCACTTCGAGGAACATTTAAACTGGCCTAAACTAGCTCATTCAGTTGTATATGATATAACTTATGATACTTAGCTCCTCTGCCGAAAACATGCAGACCATGCTGGACAGGTTGAGCAACCGAGCTGGTTTGTATGGAACGCGCTTCGCACCTTCAAAGTGCAGTGTTGCTTCGAGACTGAGACATTTCCACTCCTACTTTCTTTATCGCTTGAGACTGTGAACAGTTTCACATACTTGGGTAACATTACCTCGTCAGCTTGTAATAGTGCTGATGAGATATCAGCGAGGATAGCAAAAGCACGAGTTGCCTTTGCCAAGCGGCGTCATCTGTGGCGTCGAAATGACGTCCGGTTGCCGCTGAAAGGAAGAGTATATAATGCATGTGTACGTTCTGTTTTACTCTATGGTTCGGAAACACGGCTCGTTCGGAAGGAAGATGTTAACAGGCTTGCTGTGTTTGACCATCATTGTCTCCGCCAGTTGGCCCATATTAAGTGGACTGATCGCGTGAGCAATGCGGCAGTTCGTCGACGCGTATTCCGGAACGCTCGGGACGCGCGATTAATTGGTGAACTACTCACAATGCGTAGCTTGCGATGGTTAGGTCACGTACTCCGCATGCCAGCTGATCGTTTACAGTACCGAGCATTGTATGCTGAGACCACCAACAGTTGAGTGAAACCACACGGTGGTCAAGCAACAACGTGGTCATGAAATATGAAGACCCTGACTGCTCTATTGAGCAAAGTGGGTAGGTGTCACCTGCCTGGTTTGGGTGCTTGTGATCAATCAAACCGCTGGTTAGAGACGCCATCCGAGATGGCGATGTGTCACAGTCAATGGCGTACCTGTATCCGTACCATTTCTAGTTCTTCTGCTTAGTCTTCTTTTAATAGTTTTCAATCTTCTTAGTAACGTTTTCTTCTTGGATATTCCACGTCACTGTTGGGCTGAGCGGCGGCCCGAGCCACAGCACCTTCTGGTCAGGCTCATGGCTGTTATAATGATGATGATGATGTTACTTATGACATTCCGAACGAACCTCCGTCTGAAACCGAAGTGCTTTTGGAGCCTAAATTGTCGGAATGTCATAAAGTCCCGAATTTGAACCTTCTGTTTCCAACACTTTTCAAAGATGGTGATGGAAGATTGCTGCCCGAACAGGCCACATTCCGTTTCATGTGGGGGACTAAACAGAAACCTCGCGATCGGTGTTTATCGACAATCATTCTTGTTTTCAAAGAGAGGCGAATAACATGATTTGACGACCACACATGTGTTAGTCTTGTCTGTGTGTCATTCTAGATGCTCACAGTTTGCATAATACAGCGGCTTTTGAAACGCACAGAACTTTAAAAAGGAACAGGCAGGTTTCTGGCCTGGATGCGGGTGTGTTGATCCTTTGTTTATCTTTCAACACACTGGACTATCGGCACTACTTTTCTAAGCTAACGTGATGTTCCGGGATAAAAAGGCTACTTTGACTCCGTTACCCAACATTCCCCCCTGGGACTGTCTCTATGGTAAAAGAGTCACAGTGGAACGCCAAGTGGTATTCCAATTCTGAGTGCAGAGTGTGTACTTGTAAGCATCTTTCTCGAGCAGTCTCCACTTCAGGTGGAGTTCGACAAAATAGTCCAATCTTCCTCTTTTTTTCCAACTGAGAGCAGCACTCGGAAGTTTTCAAGTTCTCCTAGTGACATTTCTGCCAGGTGGTAGGCTGACTAATATCAAGTATGTTGACGATATCGCCTTAATTAGTTCTCCAGAAAGCATACTGAGCCCTTTAAATGATACAGCTGGTCTGTATGATATGCACTTTGCACCTTAAGAGTGTAGTGTTATTACGAGGTTGGGTTGGCACTGTTCTTGTCTTTGTCTTTGCAGACAGACCATCCAAGACCGTCGATGTTTACATCTACTTGAGTAGTGTCATCTCAACAGTTTGTAATGTTGCTGACGCGGTGTCCACCGGGATAGCGAAACCAGGCAATGCATTCGACAACCTTCATCACTTGTGACGTCACAAAGACGTTCGTTTGTTGATCAAAGACAGAGTTTGTTATGCGTTTGTGTTTCAGTTTTGTTTTGCGAATCGGAAACTCGTCTAATGTATACAGAAGATAAATATAAACTCGATGTTTGATCACCGCTGCCTCCGCCAGTTAGCGAACATCAAGTGGGCTGGCTTTGTGTTCAACGTGATCAAAAGTCATGACTGGTTCGAATTCAGCCGAAGCCCTGACTTTCATAATTGGGTCTCATCTAACATCACAAATCTGCCAAGCTACTTGTTATTAATACAATTTTTATGCTCAACAATGGCGTTGCTGGATTCCAGCGTGAACTGTTCGAGAAATCCTTCCGGGGCAGTCAATCCCCCGGATCATTTGGCGGATTCCATATGAGACAGTGGGACGGGTGGGTAACCGAGTCTAAATGTGAAATTCCCGAGCTCCTAGTGTGGCTTCGCAGCTCAGCGGGTATAGCGCTTGCCGCGTAGAGGCATGGCGTTTCTGTCGCTGGTTCGAATCCAGTCAAAGCCCTGACTTTTCACAATTGGGTCTCATTTAAAGTGCAAGTTGTCTCAGATATATGCCGCCCCGATAAAATTTCGTAATTGTCAGCGGATTCAGCCACTATTACAGAGTTGAGCAGGGTATTCCAGTGTGAACAGATCCTAATTGTTAGACAATTCTGTTTGCGAAGTAATTTGCTCATTCCACAGCTTCGTTTCACCTAGTGATCCCTTAAATGTTCATCCTTGTTTATAAATGAGGCTGTTCCAATGGATGACCTAGAGCGTGGAATATTTTGTGGGCAAGAATTGGGTCCCCTCTGAGTTGGTGTACTTCATTGATAACTGACCTAATTTCACTAGTCTCTTTGGGTAGGAAGTTTTCATGAACTCCATCATTCCTCTGTGACTCTTCACGGGATACCTTTAGTAAGTACCAAGTCTATGAGAGTAGGACAACAGGACTGTCTGTTCTTTTTCACATGTGAGTTTATCACGGAGGCGAACATGGAGCGAAATGTTTTACGGTGGAATGTTCCGCAAATTCTCCGTAAGAGCTTCAAGGTCATTTGTGCCTTTTCAGCTGTGGCTACACAATTTGTATACAGACTCAAACTGTCTGTCTTTGGTATGGCTGGTATTCGTCCGCATACTGATACAAAGAGCTTACTATCACGGAAATGGTAGTCAGCACAATTATGTTGACAAATGTGCATTACTTTGCATTGTGGATGTGAAACGGCAAGTTGTTTTCTGTGGATCATTGGTTCAAACAGTTCCATAATTCCATAGTTCCATAGTCTCCGATCAACGCGAATGTGTTTTCGGTTTATTTCGAGTAAGTATCTGAATCGGTTAGCGGCATTTTACTATACACATCCCTTGATTCCACTACATATTAAGCAAAACTGTGTTGTTGAAAATTCATCGTTTTTCCCTCTCAGACAGTTTCGAATGTCAGCTGCCTTCAACTGCTGGCTGATTCAAATGTTTCTTTCTGTTGCACGCATGACGCTCCGTTTCCAACTTACTTGCCACTCGGTGATCGCTGTAGCAACCAACAGTTCGATTAACTGCCTGTAACCTTTCTTTTATTGTACATCGGAGCTCTCTGTAAATGTGTTACTTGTTGCTTTCATCTAGTGAAGATATATAGTACATTCTCTGGTATTGTGCATTATAGCCGCGCTCTATTTGGTGACACCACAACACCTACTAAGCGAGGGCTCGGTGCCCGCACGAATCCCCTGGGCGCAGCTTGGGCCAAAGACTATCACGAAGCAGACAGCAATGCTTATTCACGTGCCATTTTGGAATATGTTGACCAACGTCTGTGAGTTTTTCCGCGTATGTTGGTTGTCTTACCATTACCTGAAGTAGTGTGACGTTTTTCTGTTCCATTGCATACTTCTCTTTTAAAAACGACTTTTTTTTTCACTTCCGCGTGGTCACTGTTAGCTTGAGGCTTGCCGCCGTTATAATATATTTGACACCTTTTGTGCCTTCAGAAAGACCTCCTTCTAGGATTGTTTTGTGTATTGTGTACATGTGCTACTGCCACTTCATGCGTATCGCTGTGCTCATCCTGACTATGTTACCTTCGTGCTTTTTGATTTACATTATCTATGACGTTGTGCTCAGCTGTAATTGCATGAAATCCGTCATCCTGTGGCTTTAAGCCACATGCTTTCATAGAGTCGACAAAGTGTACTTAGCTTATACGGTGCAACTTGTTACGAGGAAATTTGCTGACCGATTGTGAGTTGTTATCTCTCACGCATACATCGTTTCAGTTACGTTAACAACTGGCCATGTATTTAGTACTGCTCCATCACGCACTTTATGTTTTGAAGATTGCAATCGTTTGTGCTAACGAGCCGATCTGCGCGAAGTGCAGAGTACTGCTATATCGTGTCTTAAATTTTCGCCCTCATTTTTGATGACGTTATTGCCTTCATTTACCTTAATTACCAAACTACGTAGACATGGAACTGGTCTACGTTAGATCCATGCTTCAAGGTTGAGTTTTTTTTTAAATTCCTTGCGTGCCAGGTCGCAAGCGTCACCGGTTATTGTGTTCATTCCGTAACCCTACGTTTGTGGAAATGTATCGTTTCATTTTCTTAGCGTCTTCCTGCACACGCTTGTAGCAGCAGCAATGTGCTTACGTGGTTCTCGTCAATCAAACACATACGCGCATTTTTATTCGTTCGCTTGTATAGTTATTAAGTATTGGGCGCGTTGTTTAGTCCCCTACAGAGACGCGACTGCATACTTTGACATTTTGTGTGTGTGCAGCATGACACTACATTTCGTTTCACAGCACTTTAGTCTGTCATTATAAACACAAACTTACGAATTCTGTTTTGTGGGATTGAATTCCGTTGTGCTTGAGTAGACCCACTCTGTACATGAGTAAGCGCACTATCATGTCGTCTTAAAACGATAAATACATGCTTTTTGCATTATATCCTGATTTCTTGAAGCGCCTTTTGAAGTTACCATCGTTTAATGTCATTTTCTACCGAGAATTCATACGCATCAAGCGTTTGTTTTTGTCACCTAGCGACCTATGCGTTCTTAGAAAACTTGTTAATATAATTGCTTTAACGTGTTATCCAGTTATATACGTCTCTGTTGACAAGGCTCGCAGATTCTTAGTGTTCATATACTTCCAACCTTCAAAACCACAGCCGTCGATGTGGGAAGTCCTAATCTCGTTTGTTGTATGTTCACCCTCACGATTTTACCCACACTCTACTTCAGGTCGTCTACTGCTGAGCGTAACTACCGCATTCCACCGACTTGTCTGACCCGCAGCTCACTGTGTCGTGTCGTTCTCTTTGATCACGATGATAAGGTAAGCAATGGACCGATCTGCGAGTTTTTTGTCTCACTTCAAGCGATGCGAATCAGTCGGCTTAGCCATCGTTGCAAAAATCTTTAATCCTGTGATCAGTCATCTGTTCACAGATATTTCATTTTCTCTCTCTCTCTCTCTATCTAGGGTCTTGAGTCCTCTATCCGGCTCTCTGCCAAAGAAGTTGTAACCGAAGTTCGTGGCAAGTTTTTACTACTGGAGGAATATGAACATTACGTGGATCCTCTATCCGAGTACGTCATCTTCTTGATATATTTCTATCGTGTTAACTGCTTTACGGTGTTTATGTCATCTGCATAGTTGTTTTCACACCACTAATGAATGGGGGGCATATAAAGTCACTTATGGAGGTACATCACACCAGTTTTAAATACGTTCGACATTTCGTTTCCTGTCACATAAAACTGTTCTCGGCGACAACTTTAAAAAATTCTCACAGTACACTACCTGGCGCCAGATGTACTTACTTCATATCTCTGATTTCCAGCAAGCAGTTTACCTGAGTACGGTCTGTTTGTATCAGTTTCTTGAGATATGTCATTCCCTGTTTCGTGCCTGCTAGTCTTTTAGAATATTTCCTTAGTTTTCCTGGCTACTGTTGGGAAAAGGCACATCTTCCCAAAAACTAGCCCTATTGGCATGGAAAATAGATTTCTTCATTTTCTGGGAATTTGAACGCCCGCCAGAATTCTGGAACGTCTGCATTAACTGACCGACTGGGTCGGTCAGTTACTGCATTCCAGACGGTCCTCCGTCGGAAGCAGAAATGGTCCTGGAGCTCAAGTTATTGAAGCGTAATAAGGCTCCTGGTCCAGACCTCCTCCCTCCTTCTCTTTTCAAGGATGGTGGAGAGAGGTTGATATCGGAACTGACAAAACTCCTCCAGACGATCTGGGAGACTGAAGAGGTGCTTCGTGACTGGTGCCTATCAACAGTCATTCCCGTTTTCAAAAAGGGGTCCCGAAGTCTATGTGACAACCACAGAGGCATCAGTTTGGTGTCAATTGCGTCCAAGATACTCACTGGCGTAATTTTACGTCGGCTCACTAAGCCCAGAGAAAGCCAGATACGTGAGGAACAGGCAGGATTTCGATCCGGTCGAGGGTGCATTGATCATATTTTTACCTTGCGACGGATCTTGGAACATCGGCACTGTTACAGACAGCCGACAGTCGTGGTCTTTTTGGATCTAAAGGCTGCTTTCGATTCAGTTGCTCGTAACGTTCTCTGGAGCTGTCTCCTTCGCAAGGGAGTACCAGAGAAATACGTGAATCTCTTGAGGTCACTGTATGCTCACTCTGTAAGCAGGGTGAGAGTTTAAGGACAACTGTCTCGGGCGTTCATCACTTCTAGTGGTGTCTGTCAGGGGTGTCCGATTTCCCCCTTCCTGTTCAATTTTGTCATGGACGACATTCTGGAGAGTGCTCTTCGCGAATCCAGTGGGCTTGGAGTTGAGTTTCTTCCTGGCGCTAGATTGACCGATCTGGAGTATGCGGACGACATTGTTTTACTTAGCCCCTCTGCCGAAGACATGCAGACCGTGCTGGACAGGTTGAGCGACCGAGCTGGTTTGTATGGAATGCGCTTTGCACCTTCAAAGTGCAAAGTGTTGCTTCAAGACTGGGGCATTTCCACTCCTACTTTCTTTATTGCAGGTAATCCGCTTGAGACTGTGAACAGTTTCACATACTTGGGTAGCACCATCTCGTCAGCCTGTAATATTGCTGATGAGATTGTGAAGGCACGAGTTGCCTTTGCCAAACTGCGTCATCTGTGGCGTCGGAAAGACGTCCGGTTGTCACTGAAAGGAAGGGTATATAATGCCTGTGTGCGTTCCATTTTGCTTTATGGTTCGGAAACGTGGCCTGTTCACAAAGAAGATATCAACAGACTTGGTGTGTTTGACCATCGTTGTCTCCGCCAATTGGCCCATATTAAGTGGACTGATTGCGTGAGCAATGTGGTAGTTTGCCGGCGCGTATTCCGGAATGCTCGGGATGCGCGATCTATTGGTCAACTAATTACGTTGCATAGCTTGAGATGGTTGGGTCATGTTCTCCGTATGCCAGCTGAGCGTTTACCGTACCGGGCATTATATACTGAGACCACCAATAATTGGGTAAAACCGCGTGGTGGTCAAGCAACAACGTGGTCACGAAATATGAAGACCTTGACTGCTCCATTGAGCAAAGTGGGTAGGTGTCGCCTGCCTGGATGGGGTCCTCGTGATCACCCAAACCGCTGGTTAGAGACGCTGTCCGAGATGGCGATGTGTCGCAGTCAATAGCGTACCTGTATCCATACCATTTCTAGTTCTTCCGACTATTCTTTTATTAATTTTCAACCTTCTTAGTAACTTTTTCTTCTAGGATATTCCACGTCACTGTTGAGGTGAGCGGCGGCCCGAGCCACAGCACCTTTTGGTCAGGCTCATGGCTGTTATGATGATGATGATGATGATGATGAGAAGCAGCGCTCGCTCCTGATTGGTCCATTCGGCGGTCTAGGTCCAAGGCCACCTCAAACCAATAAATACAGTTGCTGTAAACCGCTGTTTTGCCTTCGGGCTGCGCAGCAAATAAAGCTCGTTTGAAGGCCGTCCTTTTTCTTAATTGTTGGTGATCTAAGTTGCGAGAATTGCGTGCCGATATTTGAGCTCTGATTTTCGTACCGCTTTACAATATCGTTGCATTCGTTCGTGATAGAGATACTGCTCGCGGGTTTGCGTTTGTTCTTGTCTTTTCTCTATCAGGTGGGGTCGTTACAGCTACTTTGTTGGCCAATCCTACGATTACTAAAAAAGGCTCAACTAAATGCGTGACTGGATGTATGAAGTTACTGGTTAACGTTACGTACTGTTTATCACGGATCATTGAATTATCGTACTGTGTCCTACAGCTCGTTTTTTTCCCTTCACTCAACTTATGAGCTTATACTGATAAATCTGTTGGCAAGTGTGTATGCCTCTGCTGATAATATGCGTCGAAACGGTTCTTGATTGATCCGTAACAAATCGTTTAGTTATTAAACTGAATAGTTGACAACATGTTAGTTCGTCGCTGTAGCGGAAACCAAAGGACGCCTGAGCACACGCTTCACCACCAGAGCTTTAACATTGACTCCGTCTGTGCAGACCCTATGTAGTGTAAACAAGTGAGCAACGTGAACTTCTGCCCGTTGGTCCACATTCAGCTGGATTGTGGACGTTCACAACGACATCCGCTCACATGGGTTGGATACAACGACATCAGAAGTTTATCTTATTCGCTCCTGATATGTCGATCGCGTTCTGAGTTGTTCTAGGACCTGACTCCTGTCCACGAGGTCATTCACATCATCGGTCAGTGTTCATATGGGCCCGGCACAAAGAGGCAGCCGCTGTTTTTTCTCACATTTCGCTCGTTTCGACTTTATTGAACTTTTTTGGCATTCCAACCACTGGATCCAACGACCATCTAGATCAGCCAATGTCAGCAAATGCCGAATTGCGTAAAATTCCTAAACCTGATCTATGCTATTCATTAAAATTATATCAACGCGGTTTCTGTTGTGTTTTTTTGTTTTGTTAAAGTATTACCACGTTCTTAACCAGGTTTCACTGCCTACACCCGTCTCTCATTGTTTCTTCTTGCTCGTCAGTCTATGATGTTGCCCATGTTCTACTCATTAGGCCAACTGGATCACATGTTAGTCAATGTCTACTCTAACTTAACATTTGCTTAATCAGTAAAGCTTTCAATGATATCGCTGGCACAATGCGGAATGTAAACCAGTGCATGCCACCTGCTGTGTCCCTCTTACGATCCCATCTGATAGAGAAAAGACAAAAACAAACGTAAAACCGCGAGCAGTATCTCTATCACGAACGAACGCAACGATATTGCATAACGGTACGCAAATCAGAGAGCACGTATCGGATTCCAACTCTCGCAACTTAGAAACCCCCCAACAAGTAAGGAAAACGACGGCCTTCAAACGAGCTTTATTTGTTCCTCAGCCCGAAGGCAAAATTGTGATCTACAGCAACTATATTTATAGGTTTGGGGTGGCCTTGGGCCTAGGCTACCGAATGGACCACTCAGAAGCGAGCGCAGCTTCTCAGGTGTTTGAGAATTTAGGCGGGCTGTCAAATTCCCCAGAAAATGAAGAATCCACTTTCCTTGGCAGGTAATGCAAATTTTCGGGAAAGCGTCTTTCCCTGACAGTCCTTACCCTCTTAACCGTTCATATCGGTGGACGTAAATGATACAATGTCCTAAAATGTGATTTCGTTCTTTTCTTTTTCGGTTCGCCCACCTAACTATACGTTGGATTTATATAGTTTTTATTGTTTATCTAGTTCGCGGGTACATCACGATACAATATTTTCGATCTACACTGCACTCTTGTTAAAACGCCACCTTACCCCGCTAGCTTAATTGGCGAAATACCTTCATTTCAAATGTACGATGAGTGTGCTCCTTGAGGCTGGTGTCCGTCTGAATGTTGGAACGCTTACATCGTCATCATCATCATCATCATAGCAGCCATGAGCTTGACCAGAAGATGTTGTGGCTCGGGCCACCGCTCAGCTCAACAGTGATGTGGAATATCCAAGAAGAAAACGTTACTAAGAAGATTGAAAACTATTAAAAGAAGACTAAGCAGAAGAACTAGAAATGGTACGGACACAGGTACGACATTGACTGTGACACATCGCCATCTCGGATGGCGTCTCTAACCAACGGTTTGATTGATCACAAGCACCCAAACCAGGCAGGTGACACCTACCCACTTTGCTCATTGAAGCAGTCAGGGTCTTCATATTTCATGGCCACGTTGTTGCTTGACCACCGTGTGGTTTCACTCAACTGTTGGTGGTCTCAGCATACAATGCTCGGTACTGTAAACGATCAGCTGGCATGCGGAGTACGTGACCTAACCATCGCAAGCTACGCATTGTGAGTAGTTCACCAATTAATCGCGCGTCCCGAGCGTTCCGGAATACGCGCCGGCGAACGTCCACATTGCTCACGCGATCAGTCTACTTAATATGGGCCAACTGGCGGAGACAATGATGGTCAAACACAGCAAGCCTGTTAACATCTTCCTTCCGAACGAGCCGTGTTTCCGAACCATAGAGTAAAACAGAACGTACACATGCATTATATACTCTTCCTTTCAGCGGCAACCGGACGTCATTTCGACGCCACAGATGACGCCGCTTGGCAAAGGCAACTCGTGCTTTTGCTATCCTCGCTGATATCTCATCAGCACTATTACAAGCTGACGAGGTAATGTTACCCAAGTATGTGAAACTGTTCACAGTCTCAAGCGATAAAGAAAGTAGGAGTGGAAATGTCTCAGTCTCGAAGCAACACTGCACTTTGAAGGTGCGAAGCGCGTTCCATACAAACCAGCTCGGTTGCTCAACCTGTCCAGCATGGTCTGCATGTTTTCGGGAGATGGGCTAAGTAAGACAGCGTCGTTTGCGTGTTCCAGA
Source organism: Paragonimus heterotremus (assembly GCA_013368495.1). Taxonomy (NCBI): domain Eukaryota; kingdom Metazoa; phylum Platyhelminthes; class Trematoda; order Plagiorchiida; family Troglotrematidae; genus Paragonimus; species Paragonimus heterotremus. Next base: position 24,442 of record LUCH01017330.1, read on the forward strand.
TCGGTCAATCTAACGCCAAGAAGAAGCTCAACACCAAGGTCACTGGGTTCCGGATGCGCACTCTCCAGAATTTCGTCGTGTGTGCGCTTTACCGACCTAGAGCGCATACACCCACTTTCAGCCTAATGTGATTCAATATAGCATCTGCGAACTACGAATATATGGTTTTCAAGGTGGATCCTGAACAAACAGTGGTGTGTCAACTTACGGTTCCGCTGTTAACTTTTTGCCCTGACTGTCCTGTCGTGTTCTGGCACGAACCTGTTAGTGCAGTGCCATGGTTCATCCTCACTTCTTGGTTCTCTTTCTGGTGGGCACTGGTGAACCTGTTGAAAAAATTCGAATATTACCGAACTACCTCTTGCTTATTTTTACCAAAGTTTATTGATTCATTTGATTCAGTAAAAAACTTGTCATTGTGGTCAACATGCACAGTCAGTTCGTCTGATCTCATTCAGTTGATTTTTGTTGTCGGTATTCATTTCCAACAATGTTTTTTTTCCAGTTACAATCGTTATGTTTTGTTCTATCGGGGATTTGGAGACCGCACTATCGTCGTGGATGCAACTCAGTACGGCAACAATGCCAGATTCGTGCGGCGTTCATGCATCCCCAATTGTCGCGTAAGCTTCTCTCCTACTTGCTTGTTGATGCCTTTCAACTTACACATCGTGCTTTAATGACGTGGCGGCTATCATTATCAGTATTGCTGTGTAATCTGGTGACACTCTTATTTTGTATTTGTAAATAAGAATGAAGCAGGCTAACTCGAAATTGATCATTACAAACGATTGATCAAACCACCGTTGATGTACTGTTTTGAGTTAGGTGTACTTACTATCGTGGGACTTGGATTGCCTACTGCCGTACGTCTTCCGTAACTGATTAGTGATACCGTAGATTCATGATGTGAACAATGAATGCTTTCAACTCCGCAGTGTGCTAAGATGTTTTCCGTTTGTTGGATTTAAACAAAGTATTTTAAATTGACATTCTGGCCTATTGTCCGAGCGTCTTTCACAGTTCTGTTGCACATCAGGATTCGCACAGGTTCACTAATTTTTGCGGACATGGAGTGTGGATCACAAGATATTATCAGAGAGTTTGAAAAAACCGAAAGCGCCTGTCGGGTTTGTTAAAATTTACGGAATAATTACTTCATTCGCCTATCATCGTTGTTTCCCCACAACCGATTGAAAACATACTTCCGGTTTTGATCGTCAGATGAGACTCAATAACTGTTCCTCCTTTTCAGCCGACTGTCTCCTTATTTTATTTTAAAACGCTGATTGAAGTGTTGATTAATTGGTCGTTGGCACAAAAAATCAGTATAAATACTGTGTCTGCGGAGATTTAACATACGTGTGTGTGTGTGTGTGCTGCACTCCCTGTTTCGTGCACTTTAACATTCGGCCAATACCAAAGCGTTGGAAGCAGAATAAGTGAGGAAATTTAGCTACATGCTTGAGTCAAATACACCACGTTGTGGTACACAAGACCAGACGGTTGTTTACTAGTTTGATCTGCTTATTGTGAGATGAGTCAAATCAACTATCGGTATTAACTTCTAGGCAATTTCCAATTTAGTTTATTCCTGTTATTGTTGGGTTTCCCTCGTCTGTTTCGGAATGTTTTTCAGTCTAACATACTTTTCGATCATAGCTTTAATTTACTGACGGCAATGAATTCATAAAATAACTTATCTATGTGAACAGAGAAGTCAGAAACAGTTTTTTGCACAGTATATCTCTCGAACACATTTCGCTGCCTCTCATCAGGTGCATACTGCGGTCTGTGGGTTTATATAGCAAAGTTCAGTGGGCATTGTGAAGCTAAACAACACATTCAACAGCTACACAATCACGCACACACACACATCCATACACCTCAGTCATCAAAGCAATCTGGTACTGACGAACAAATTTTTCTGTACGCAGAGGTCTGGCTTCCATTGGCTAATTGCTACCGTCTTCTTCAGGTTCCGTTGGGGTCGACGAGTCAACGGATGTCGAGTGATCGGTGACGCGGGTTCCTTGTGATTTGTCACATTCTGACTTCAGCTCGGTATTGTGGTATCCATGAGCGTTTTGCGAACTCAAACTCTTCATTGACCTGACTGCGTAACTGCCGCTCCGTTCTGCCTATGTAAGTGGCTCGGCACTCACAGGAGAATTCATAGATGTAAGATTTGGCGTTGAGCGGTAGCGGTGTTTTCAGCGATGGTGTTGGGACTCGGGTGGTGGTGAACAACATGACGAGTTGGGTTACATAGAACTTGCTTCCCATGGCCGCCGTGAGGCGGGTTTTCAACAGAATGGCAATGTCATCACCTTTGTATGGCAAACGGAGATAGACATTTGGTTTGGGAGCTGTTGAGCACATCGCGGCAGCGGGCTTTTGTTTGCTGAACTTCTCAACAAATGCCGGTGGATAGCCATTTTCTTTGAGCGTGGTTCTCAACAATAACATCTCTTTAGCCAATGTTTCTCTTGAACAGATTCTTCTTGCGCGATAGAACAAAGTCCTCACTAGACCCCGCTTGTACTGGATCGGCAAAAAACTGTGAAAGTTCAGGTACTGTCTAGTCCAAGTGTGTTTCTGAAATACGGACCGCAGTAAGCAACCGTTGTTCTGGTGCTTCATGAAAATATCTAAAAACGCCAGGGTTTCATCCTGTTCGTGCTCAATGGCAAAGCTTATTTTGGAATTCAGCTTGTTCATTGAATCGAGCATACTCGTTGCCATCCCCTTGGTATCAGTAATTATCAACACGTCAACATAACGCCGACAGAAATTAGCCCGACTGATAACAGCGTCTGCGTTCTACTCCAAGTGGGCAACGAAAATATCGGCTAGTAGCGGACCGAGCGGACTGCCCATAGCAACACCAATTTGTGTATAGTCAGTTTCCCGGAGGTAGAACTTTACGTCCACTGCATATTAGGAGAAGGCTTTCTAGCTCAGTCGTATGCAATCTTGTGTTCAATTGATGTGAGTCAATATACTGACAGATTATCTTGACCGTCTGTATCATAGGGGCATTTGTAAACAAAGAGGCGATGTCGAAACTGGCCATGTGTTTATTGTTGCAGTCCAAACCATCAAGTAAATCGACTAGTTCAAAGCTATCTCTCACAGTTTTCCTAACCATCGATTGCCTTTCGGGCTGTAGAAGTTGGGCTAGCCACTGTGCCAACTTGTGTTGTGGTGAATTTAACATGGATAGTATTGTCCTCAGTGGTGCGCCAACGTTGTGAAGTATGGCTTACCCAATCGCTTGTTTACAAATTCCAAGCTCAGCGAACATCTAACTATATAAAACGTGCTAATTTTAATTTTTATTCGAAACTGTATTCAAGTATGTTTGTCGACTTGTACAGTTGAGGTCTTGAAAGTTTGTGCATTTTAAGAGGCTCCATCATGCGAACCCTGATATAATGGTTACACGAGTAGCTTGCATACTTCCCAGGTCCTGTTTGCACAGGGCGCTGTCGAATGAAACTTTGATTCGAGACTGTTTGTCGTAACTGTGATAATCAAATTCTGCATTGGTAGTAGTGGGGAAAATAGTCGTAGTTAGAAGAGCTGACAATAGTCGTGATCTGGGTAACTTGCTGATTACAGCTCATTGTCATGTCGACTAGGGTTTTCAGCGGCCGATATTTGTAATTGCAAGACAGTCAGCAACTACTGACTACCCTAGAGAGCATTTTAGGTCTGCATGATCTGTGCTTGCACCGCTGTTTCTTTGCTTGTGGTGTTGCCGAATAATGCCCAGTGCTGAAGCACGTTTCCCAACCATCACAAAATTTGCGTGTACATTATTAAACCCATTGCTCACCGCTTTCGAAATTACACACGGAGAAATTGCAATATGCTTAAAAATTCTCTTGTTTGATGCGAGATGCTATTTAGTGACATGCTTGTCTCGAGCGGTCGAGGTTGCTGAATCGTTGATCATGATGACTCGCTCAGCATCTGTTTCTTTTGAATAAACATCTTTCATTCATCGCTTGAAGAAGGCAATGCGCGATTTGCCTGTCTTCGCATGTATTTCATCAAGCAGGATGTAAAGGCTAAATTATCACATGGCCTTTGTGCAAGTAAAAGTGAGAACGTTCTAATCCGAAAGTTGTCTTTCTTGAATTGAAGCGCATTCCTTACAAACCAGCTTGGTCATTCAACATATTGTACATGTCTTTGACCTAAGTCAGGCAATACCACCTATATATTCTCCACTTCGTCACAACCAGACTGAACAATGACACGTTGTGACAGCTTGCACATTTCGATGACCTATTGGGCTTAACTGGACAGTGTGGCCGCCACATCGACAGTTACTCATACCAAGCAGGCTAATAGGTATGGCAAACCACTGTCCCTTGGTCCTCCAGGTTGGAGGTTGAAAGAAAGTTGGCATCTTTTTCCGGAAAAAGTACCGATTCTGGTTCACTACCACCCACCCGTTGCCTTGCGGTACAGGCTTTGGGGCCAAAGGCTTTAGTTGAGAACCCGGATCGTTCTCCTGTCTAGGTCTGGGCGTCCTGGCAGTATCTCACTTCACATACAACCGTGAATAATTACAACACTTAATTCCATACTGCATCGGCCGTCTCGCACTATAAACCGGATCGCCCTATCTACTGCATACAGCAGAGTGGATAGGCGAAAACGTGCTACTACTGACCCCTCCCCCAGTGTCCTATCAAATTTGGTTCTCAGGCCCCTCCCGACCCCCTTTTCTGGTGATTACTCTGCAGGTCCCACAATAGATATAGCTAATCACAGTATCACTGTGCCGGTAAATTGCATCTCTTACCATCCAGCCTCAGACCTCTCTCGTCACTTGCTTAGACCTAGAATGCATGTTAATATAAGTACTTTTGACGTGCGCACTTTAAACAGATATGTCAACAGACCGCTCTCACACGAACATTATACTCGTAAAATGTCAACGTCTATTATGTTTCAGAGACCAGAATTCAGGACAATAGTCACCTAACAGCGCCCGCGCTCTCTACTCCATATTGGTTATACACTTCTATTGACCACACGGCTGCTACTATCGGTCAAACTGGAGTGGGTGTAGTCCTCAGCTCGACGGCGCATTTGCATTGGTAGATTGGATTCCTGTTACCAGTAGACTTTGTGCCGTCCGCTTGGTAGGTTCTGTTAAGGTCAGCTCTAGATGCAAAACCTTCAAAAATCTTTTCATTGTGTCTGCTTATGCCCCAGCTGACTGTAGTGACGTGGGCGCCTTTCGTTCGGATTTGGCCGTCCTCCTTCGGTCGTCACATGGCTCTGGTATGGTCGTTCTGACCGGAGATATGAATGCCCAGGTCAGCCGCCTTAATGAGGCCGAATCTCGTTTAGGTGGCAGGTTTGGGATAACATCACACTGATCAGATAATGGCGGGCGATTGTTGCAACGGTGCGCTGGGCGTAAGCTTTTTTTAACCAGCGCTAGCTTTAGACATTGTGCTCGTCATTGTCATTCTTGGCACCCTCCATCTCCGAATCAGGCCTGGTGTCAGATAGACCACATAGCTGCTGGTTATAAGTGGCATGGTTCGATTTAGGACTGTCGTTCTTATTGGAGCGCATATTCGGATTCGGACCGTGCGTTTCGTTCTTACTTTTGCTGAACAACGATCCCACCGACAGCAGCGACTGGCCGTTGAGAAGCTAGCCACACTGTCGGTAAAGCTTGAGTTCTCACTGCCAAGATCCTAATAGCTGTCGGACTCAAATCTGACAGGCCATTCCGAAACCAGGTACTGTGGCATGCGGCACGCGGGAACGTGAGTTGAACAGATATTGGATCTCGGAGAAATCCCTGTAGTTATTAGAAACTATACGGAACATTCCTCTTGGCAGTTCATATTACAAGTTTAGGAGAGATCCGTAGGAAGCTGAAACGTAGCCTAAAGGCTGATCGTGAGGCTTGGTTAATGGAGAAGGTTAAGGAAATGGAGACCGTTTTTGCTTCAGGGAACATCGGCGGACTCTTTAAACTTGTCTCTGTTATTGATCCTAGACGACCATCTTCCAGTAAAACTATCAGCGAGGCAGGTGGCGCATCAATCTATTATAAATCCAGAAGGTTAGAACAGTGGGTGGAACACTTTGAAAGTCAGTGTAGCTGGCCTCCTATTTCTACTATGTTGCCGCCACAAACTTGTAATGTCGCACTCTGATCGAATGATTTAGCCCCACCCATTGAGAATGAGGTTCGCAATCGAATTTCGACTCTCAAACGCAATAGGGCTGCTGGCCCAAATTATATCATGCCGGTACTTTTCAACAAGGGTGGAAAGGCGTTGGTATGGGCCTTGACTCAGTTGTTTCAACTTGTGTGGACTACGGAGATCATCCCTCCGTGCTGGGATCACTCGATAATAGTTCTCATCTTCAAAAAGTGTTATCACAGGATCTTGCGAAAACCACAGACTAATTAGTCTGACCTCAGTGATTACTAGGGTTCTGGCATCCATTACACTTCGTCCACTCACTGTTGCTCGGAATGCTAACAATGAGGAAAAACAGGCAGGGTTTCGCCCTGGACGAGTATGTGCATATCAAATTTTTACTCTTCGTCAAATTGCAGAGCAACGTCCTGTGTACCCCGGCCAACGATTGTTGTATTTCTCGACTAGAAAAATGCGTTCGATTCGGTGGATCGATCTACACTTTTAGAGTAGTTTAAACGAAGGGGTGTATCAACTAAGTATGTGAACATATTGTTGGCGCATTATTCGTACACTTCAGTTTAGGTTGGGGTTTACGGTGAACTGTCTGACAGTTTCAGTACTACGGGTGGCGTACCTCAGGGTTGTCCCCTTTCACCATTTTTGTTCAGTTTCATCATAGACGGAATAATGTCTGTGACACTCAAATGGTGCCGGCGTAGACCCTCCACCTGGTGGAAGACTGACTGATCTTGATTATGCTGACGACAAGCTGTTGTTGTTTGACACTTCATTTTCTGCTTAGTACCTCAGAGTGCGCTTTGCAACCTCGAAATGCGAAGCGTTTATGAAATATTGTTGTTGTTACGTAGACTTAGTGCTAGACAATGAAATCATGGCGGTTGTTGACCTGGGAAGCGGTAGTGGCGGTGCAGGGAATGAAATAGAAGCGCGTATCTGCAAAGCTAGGGCGGTGTTCGCTAGTCGGGGGCACCTATGACGACAGAGTGGTATCTCTCTGAGTCTTAAAGCTCGTGTGTATACGCCGATAGTAAGGGTTGTGTTGCTTCACAGTAGCGAAACTTGGCCGCTTACGGTAGAGGACGTGTAACGTCTTCGAGTATTTCACCCCAGATGTCAGCGCTCGATTGTTCGTGTCGGGTGGCACCAACGAGTGAGCAACGAGGTTAGGAAGCAGATATTTCGTGGTGATTGTCAAACGAGTTCTTTCGTTCACTTCTTACATTTGCACAGACTTAGGTGGTTAGATCATGTATTATGGATGTTAGCTAGTCGTTTACCACACCGCGCACTCTTTTCCAACGCTGCGGCCGACTGGCGTATGATGCGAGGTGGACAGATGGTGACTTGGCGTAGAGAAATGAAATCGTTCGCGAAGGGGCTGGCCACTGTAGGTTTAGTTCGTCTCCCGAGTTGGGGTCCTAGCAATTCACAGAGTCGGTGGCCTGAGACGTTAGGTGAGATGGCGGCTGATCGAGTTCAGTGACGTGAATGTTGTCGTTGTTTGTCCGAGTTGTCTGTAAAGCTGTTTGGTTGCTTATTTGCAAGATGTAGGCTCCTTGATGTTGAATGTTTGAATATAGGCGTAGCTTTTTCTAGTGGTTAAGTCTCTTCTCGTCTCCTTATGCTTTTCTTCTCTTCCTGTGCTGGGTTTACTTTTTTATTTGTCCATGGTTGTGTGGCGATTAAGCATCAGTGTGAATCACTGATGTATTGCTGTCTATGTTGATGATGATGACATTCTCAACTCTCACCCTCTTAGTGCCAGAAAACTCTCCCTGACGAAAGTTATTGAATTCCATATGTGCATTTAGATTAGCGGCCACGATCAAGTTGCCATGTAGGCAGGAGTTTGGACACTCGGTGGTTAGTCACAGTTTCTCATTTTGCTACCACATGATATTGATAGATCCGAATTTTTACTCCGGAATCCTTTTTATTGTAGACAGTTCCTAGAAGCTTTTTTTGTCCCATGAAATCGTTTTTTTTTCTGTTCAAACGTGCTTCCTTTGTTTAAAATCCTTGCCGTTTGTTGAAATAATTCTCACAGCTCTAAACATTTTTTCACCGGTCGTATAGCTGGAGCATTGTATTGTGCAAGACAAACTTCAGCTGGTCATTCGCACTTCGACCGAGATAATGCCCGGCACTGAATTGACTATCCCGTTCGATCTGGACTACTACACTTGTCACTATCCGCTGGATTGTGCGTGTGCACGTTCCCGATGCCCTGTGCTCAAATGGAGTCGGAAGCTGATTCGGAAAAAAGTTGTGCCAAACTTGGATTATAGCAAGTACATTGAGTCGCAACTACGCGTGTGAGTCGAGCTTGATCTGTCCACTCTTGTTAAATGAACTGTGACGTTTACTTGTGGTCTGTTCGGTTTTTTGTCATAATGCACACAACATTCGTTTCCCAGCCTCCCTTTATCTACATTTAGAAATAACAGTTGTTAGCTTTGTGATTGTTATTAGAACTGATTTTCTAATATTTTCCTACTGGACGTTATTTCTGCCATCAGTTTCCATTGCTTTGCACTCATCTTCCCACTATGGTCATTCTGTTATTGGTTTTGCCCGATGTGGAGACACGCAGTTTATCATTTAACGTCGAGCTGATAACGCCACAATCGACGTTGACTACTGGTAATGTTTTTCTTATGGCTGAGTTTTATAGGTTCCTTATTTGAGATTGGACCTGCGATCGGTTTGTATAAATCACTTTTGAAGTTCCGCTGGTGTGAAGTCATGATAAGCAATTCTAGAGAACATTTGACTCATTCAACTGCTGTTTTCCTTTTCTGTTTACCAGGCTCTCTAAACCCCTCACTCAAGACAGTCCCAATAGCAGGGGCTCTTCTGGTGATCTTCCAGGACTAACTGGGTCACCAATCATTCGAACTCCTGTGGGAAATCCTTTATCTAGCTACGTTCACTCGCACCCATCTCCGACCCCTATAGACAGATTCCAGAAAGAAACACCTAAACATTATTCGGAATTTGTTGACCCCTCCACTGCCATGAGTCCAAAACGGAATTCACTCGAAGTAGACGCTTCTGTTTTGGATGATAGCACAGAACGGGGACGAATTGCTGCTGAGATCACTCGACCAGTTGTCGCCCCGGAACTCGTGGGCTGTACTCTCAGTCCTCGGCCACATGAATCACTAGATGTATCTCCAACGGACCCCGATCGTTCGGCTGTCTTGTCGGACAAGATGGTAATGCCATTCTTTTTCATTCGCATGCTGACTATCTTTTTTGTTCTACTTATATCGTTCGTATTGCGATGATATCCTGCTAACATTTACTTACTTTTTCCACTAAGTCTATTAACTATTCCGGATTTTTCGCATGAAGTCTGGTTCTTTATTGTCCTTATTCGGCTTTAATCGTGTTAAGTAGTATGGCGTTAGTAGTCTGCCAAAAATGACAGCTCTCTAGCTTTATTTATTAACATGCACGATTCTGAGGATCTACTGAGCGCCAGAACAAAGACTTGAAGCATGCATGAAATTAGCAAGTTACCTATAACGGGAGCAAGATGTTCAGCCGCGGTAACAGAAAGACCAGACTTTTCCTACAGTGAGATCAGAGATTTCGACCTGTCTAGGAAGTCCTGATCACGGGGTTATCCATTGGAGTTGACAGGCGGTATCTGTGTTTCCTATCGAGACGATCGGGCAACCTGATTATTACTCAAGCGAAATTGGTTGGGCGTTCACATGATAATTCGGTCGTGCCTAATGCGAAGTCAGTGGCGCGGTGGTAAACACGGTTGCCTCATGAAAAGCATGGCCGGAGTTCTAGTCCCGGTAGTGGCAAGGATATGCACTACTAACGAGCTCTAACAAGGGCGAAACTAGAGTCTAGTGCTTATTCTTTTTGAAAGGGGCCGACCGAAAAGTCTATGGGAATGCGAAAGCTGCGATCAGTTGTGGGTAAAGTTCAACTTGAAATTCTCTTACAATGTACAGATTCAGGCAAACGGAACTATCTGGGCAGTAATGGTGTACATTCAGAAACTTCGTGTATGGGCCTTCTAACGTGTGTACACGTTATTCTCACCTACAAGTGTTTTTTGCTGTCATTCAGTTAGCATTGCGAGTTCGTGTGATCGATACTGAGCCTAATTCGTACTTCTCTTTTCATCTCTCATTTAGTGATTCCATCTGTATTTTCATTCACAGACTTTCCAACCGATTATCACAACCCGTCGTCAGGCTGCCGCCATGCGAACTACTCTGCAATAATCAGTGTGATCTTCTCTTGTTTGCTGATTCTCCTCGCCTTTTTCATTGTCATTGCCTTCTTAAAGCAATTATCATTGCACTTTCTGACTCAACACCACCCCGCCTTTTGCTATTTGATCAACTGCTTGACAACAAGGCTATTTATTTGTGCTTTCTTTAACAAAATTGTGTTTTCTTGATTGTATTTCCTATCAGGTCTTTACGTCTACTCGACCCATGTGTATAGATTCCTTGAACCACGCGCTGTACAGTGTCCTGAATTAATTATATCCAAATTAATTAGTACTCGGTTCTTCAAAATCTCTTTTTCATGGTATTTCTTCACCGTTGCAGTCCTGTCACCGGACGTGCTTAAAGCCAGTCACAATCTGTAGGTTAATTTGAGCATCGGATAACTGAGGCTTCTGTAGGGACTTCGTCGATGACCACACAATAACTCAAAAATGTAATCTGCCTTATTGTGGCTTTTTCCTAGTGGAAGCGATGATGGTCTACTTTCGTGTCATTTCGGTGTGTCAAGACAAATTACGCCATTATTCTGATGCAAACTGGTCAGGCTTCACTCTTATGTTCGGTTAAGCTTGGTCATTACGGTTTTTGAAACGAATTGACCCGTTTGCTCCATTTTTTACTCGCTGGCAGATACGCGTACTTGTAGTAAATATTCTATCTGTTCATCACTAATGGCTTGTTTTGTTTGTTGTCACCAAGTGCATGTATGCCACAACTATTTTTCGTATGAGACTGCTTCATTAGGTCACCTGATCAGTCCGCTTGCTTCTTACCATCATATTTGCATTCAGAAATTTTTTAGGTATTCTTATTGTGTAGCAGTTAACATTGACAGGTGCTTTATATATTTTCAGGGACAGCCCAATTTCCCTGTACATCAGCTGAGACCGTGTTTGACGCGGGGACTTCGTTCATCTGTGCTGTCCAGCCATAAATATCATCGGTATCACTTTACAATCAGCTTGATCATTACTGATATGGTTACTAAGTTCAGCCATTTAGTTTTCAGTTGGTGGTGATCATTTCGCTAAACCGCCATTTCTGCGGTTACATTGTTGTCAGTACTTAGTTATACAGATTTTCCTGGTGTTTCTTTCATTTGGTGGCTTTTACAATGTTGAAACGTATCTAAGCATCTGGGGCTGAGGCACGTCGGGGGTTTTCTTTATCTTCACATGGTTGGTTTTGTGAATGTTACATCGCTGAAATTGTTTTTTTTTTAAACTATATCCTTGACCCCTTAAATTTTCTAACCATCGACCTTTGCTAGTTTAGGCGTTCCAGGACAGCTTTAGGTCTTTATCCGAATGTTAGAGGTGTTCGGTTGGATGTGGGTTCCTTGGTGGGCACTAGCCTATCATCTGTTGAGTACCATGCTGCAACATCTGGGTGTTAGGGTTTGGGAAAGTGCAGTCGGTTTAATAGTGAGATTAAATGGGAGCAATTCTCGTTGGATGACGTGTAACCAGTCGAAACACAAGCGCAAACGGAACAGATCTACCGGCGCCAGTCTCTGAGAACAGCGGTTAGCTAATGCGTTAATTTTGTTCGATTGAACATGTCAGTTTTACATAGCCGGATCATTTAGATGATGATCGTAGAAAGCCATGACAAATTGGTCGATCTCGACATTAAGGTTGTTGCCCACCAACACGCCAGTTTATATTGTCGCTTCATAAAGGGGTTTTATGTCTGGCAGATTTAAGTTGCTTAGTGTCGTCTTGACTTTCAATATGGTGACGTTTTCAGTGCATTGGCCTGGTTTGTGGTAGGTTCTTACTGTATACTGGTCTTTTCTCACAGCGGGGTCTACTCACTGACGAAGGTAAACCAACTTACTTTCCCGTGGCACCTCGTGTGTGTATCGTGTCATTCTGTTGTGCAAGTTTCCATGGTCTGCGTTCTGTGTCGGGCCCATTATATAACCTAACACTGGCATTGTCGCTTGTTTTCATCACTTTCACGTCTCTGTAATCTTTGCTTGGGATTGTCAACTCGAATGTGCGGTATTGTTCTATCATTCATGTTTTCATTTGTTTTGTATGTAGCGTGGGTTTATCTTGTGATTGATTACAGAACTGCCTAAACATTCCGTCAAGATGCTGTACTTTGGTTTGCCACTAACATCAGGCACGTGTAATATGTCGGTTTGTGCGTTATATCTTCAATTTCAAATCCAGTCTGTCTGAAGGCCTATGATTGTTAACTTCCTGGTGGTTGACTGGTGTAAGCCGCAGATTTATCGGAGATCGTCTTCTACCGATTCAATGCGTTCGAGTAATTATCTAGGGGCTGAGATGTGGAAAACGACAAATCCTAGTTATCCTGAGAGGAAAAACCAAGTTCGTACTCCATGCTAGCAAAGAATAGAAGACAGATTATTCCGACGTTTACCTAGCCCACGTTTGATCACACCTACACTCAAGATCTCCATGATTTTCACGGACAGATCATTCCGTGGATTCATTGTCCGTCTATCTGAAATATTAAAACCAATCCCTATCTTGGTGATTCTTTGCCGGTGATTCTGTGACCTTTTATGCCTCAGTCTTGTCTCACCACAAACAAACATGCTTATGGACTTGTGCCAGCATGGTGAGTAATTTTGAACACATGGTGAGGCCCCTTTTACCCCCCTTCGTTCAAGCAAGGATAGGCTCAGTGAACGAGATTTTAATCAGACTGATTTTAACGGCCTGAAAAGCTATTTAGGTTCACTTCTTCTTGATCGTGATTCCGTGGACCAGAACTACTGTGCTGTTCGAAAATCGGACGACTTATTTGTACCGCATAAACTATGCACTTTCTCTTATCGATCACCCCTTCTGCGCTGACTACGTCGTCTCCTCGATGACTGTTCCCATTTATTCTCGAAGCATAAACTAACGGGAAACTCAGTGGAACTAAGCGAGTTCCACGTTGTTCGAAATTGGTATGGGCAGAAAATCCATGAACACACCAAACTCGTACGAGGAAATGTCCTCATCAGTGCCAGTGGGAACTAAAATTTCCTGTTTAATCATTTAAACAATGACTAGAAAGGAGGAAATCCTCGGCTCTTTCATCGCGAATGCCCGGCGGAGAGACCTCATCCGGCTCCTTGGTTGTGGCCGAATTATCCAGTGGGTACTATTCGACAGTCTACAACGTCGGATCGCCTAATTGTCACCCTGCCCTACCGCTACAGAATTTCCGATATCCACGCGTTAAACGCCGAGTTTTCTATGCTAGACTTTGAAGATTTTTTCAATAAGGATTAATTCATGCAGCACAGTGGGCCTTAATAAGGTCCACCAAAGAGTTCCCCAAGAAGCGGCTGCCAGTCTGGCAGGACTCCTTTTATAAGCTGTTTAGGCTGGCATTTTCCCTAGGGCATGGAAAGAGGCAACTGTCATGCTCATATTTAAAACGGGCGACTGGTACTCTACGGCTAGCTATCGACCAGTTAGCCTTACTAGTATTCCGTGCAAGATAAATCGTGCTATCCTTAACCACTTCTTATCAAACTGTCCTTTTTCTTCTACCCAGCGTGGCCTTCCTCCTAATCGATCATGCATACCTAATATGCTTATTTTCATGGGCAGTCTGACGGAGGCCAGAGACAATGGCCTCATCCAAGATGCCATCTTCTTCGACTTTGCCAAGGCTTTCAACCGTGTCCCACACGGCCCCCTGAAACACAAACTGGAAGTCTGGTGTTCAAGAAGAGGTTCTTCGCTGGATTGTCTCTTTCTTGGATAATACGACGTTTAGGGTTAAAACCGAACCAGACCTTTTATCTACCTTTTTCATTTCTGCGAGAGTTCCTCAATGGTCAGTGCGGGGTCCTCTGCTGTTTCTGATCTATATCAACATCAATATCTATCTCAAGCAACGCCCTCCTATATGCCGATGACCTGAAAATCTGGAATACCACTGATCCCAGCGCATTATAGATTGATCTTAATGTGATTAAGCTTTGGTCGGACGACTGGAGTCTTCCACTAAGTAACAATAAATGCACATATACGTCATTGGGTGGAGACTCTGGCAACGCCTTTGTGATTCATATTGCATTCGACACAACAGATATCGTGGAACTCGACCACAAGAACGATCTGGGCATCTGGTTGCTGTCTAACTAATCCTTCGCGTCTCACTATGAAATGGCGGCAAATAAGAGACTTGCCGCTCAGAATGTTTAGACGCAGTTTCACTCGCCTAGACAAGGAGGCGTTTCAAACGTTTTACGGGGTTTATGTAATAGCGCTTCTGGAGTATGTTAATCAAGTCTTGTATACCGGTCTGAAGAAAGAGAGTCGTTGAGCGTGTCCAGCTTACGGCTGTCAAACTAGTCCTGGGTCTAAGAAATTTTGCGTACGGGTCTCGGCTTGAAACTCTTGATTTGTACTCATTTGAATTTCGACGACACCGCGGTGATTCAGTCCCACGCACTTCTTTAGCGTAGGTCTCGTTGAAGAATTCTTTACTATGACGAATGATGACGCACGGCGAGGACACGACAGAAAACTTTTCAAGCTTCATCCTCAGACCATCCTTAGGCAGCGGTTCTTTTCTTATGGTGTACTTAATTTTCCGAACAGCTAACCTTCTGGTCTCGTTAGCAGCACTTCTAGAAATCGTTCTAAAGCACTGTTTGATCTTCATTCATCCATAAACCTGTTGTTCAGGTAGCCTTAATCTGTTCTTTGTATTTACTGCAATCCCCCAGACCGGTGGTATACTCTGATTTGCAGTATTTCCTTTCTGATCAACAAATGCTCGCTTGGTACTGAGCATGGAAAACCGACTGGATCTGGTAACCTTGGACCTCTGTCCCAAACGTGTTCACCAGTCGCTGAATCTGAGTCGGTCTTTTTAGCTGGGACCGTCATACACCTGTTTTATCCAGCTCCTCTGTGATAACGCCTAAAATCGTCAGCACATTGATAAGACAAGATCTATCTCTTAGGAAGCCTTGTTGAGAGATATAGGAAAATTTATGCGTATAGGGGAATCTGCGGGTTTCCTCGTTATGTATATTCAGACATTCTGCTGTCGAAGCTAATCAGGTTTACTAGTCAGTAGTTTTCGACAACTGACCTGCTACCATCACCTATAGCCTTGCCTCCGGATTTAGAAAAGGGTTTAGGCACTCTATTATCTGAACAACAGAAGCTTTGGAACTGCAATATAAACGTGTCAGTTATCAAACCTAGTTCTGACCGGAATGGTCATTACTTAGTTATTTGAGAGTTGTCGGTAACATGCTGCTGATGCCCTCGTGTCACGGCCCCAAGCCTGCTCACAGAAAAGTGGAAATTTATTATTAGGATATCAAATCAAGCTGAAAGTTACATTCACAAATCAGACTAGAGGATGAAATTTCAACCTGTTTCCGGAAGTCCAGTCGACGGCGTTCACGTCTAGATCATGTGTTCCTAGAATGTTTAGAGCTTCTTAAGAATGTAGTGACGCGATTATCTGTAAATCACCTTCATTGTTAGCAATCCCCCCCTCCAAAAAAAACTTCAGTGGTTGCGTAAAATATTTCTTGGCCGACTGAGTTGTGTTGCCTTGTTTAATTCAGAATTGACGGGGCGGCTGAATCATCGTTCGAAAAGCTCATCATTCCATTCCCCGAAGAAAGTCATAGGGCAGCTAGGAGGATACCAAGAGGACCATTCGGTCGAAATGTCACGGTTTTCAACACACGCGGTAATATGATTTCGAAGACCTTATTCTTGAAAGCTAATAACGCAGCAATTTGGCAAGTCAACTTAATCTATGGTAGCCGGTTCAATGATCCTGAATAAGTTTTATTATTATTTAGAAGTGAAACAGGCAAGGTGGGCGTTCTGGCCTCGACTACACGTTATACTCGTAAACCAACTTCGTGCAGCGTGGAACACCTGAGAGCAGTGTTCTTGTGAATTACGGGTTTCAACGATATTTGTGTAACAGCAGACAACCCGAACAAACATGGGTAAAAGGCGCGGTAAGAACTACGTAGGAATTACATGTTTGTAAACCAAAACTGCACTAACAACACGGCAGCACACTGCTTTGCTCTTATGTACGATAACCTTGAGACCATGGTCAACAAAATAAA
The DNA here is from genome assembly GCA_013368495.1 of Paragonimus heterotremus. Classification (NCBI taxonomy): domain Eukaryota; kingdom Metazoa; phylum Platyhelminthes; class Trematoda; order Plagiorchiida; family Troglotrematidae; genus Paragonimus; species Paragonimus heterotremus. The sequence goes on from LUCH01017330.1 coordinate 41,007, forward strand.
TTTGTACTCCATATTCAAATGTGTCAGTGTTGCTTTAGACCTCCCCAAAAGTGGCAGTAAACCGACCTTTCAATGCTTTGTGGACTGTCGGTCCTCATTCACTACTGTCGAGTATGGAGTCTGTCCGCCCCATATTACACCGATAAGCAATTTCGCTACCCACTAGAACCTGGGCACAGGGCCTTGTGTCTAGCAGTTCTGGTTATTTCGGTTGTGAATTGTGTGTACTCTAAGTATCAACCACAGCTTTGTTGCTCGATGTGTGGTTGGCAGCAACCAGCTTAGTTACCGAAACCCGTTGAAGGATTGGTGGATGAATGGCTGAGCGTTGTTCAGAGCAATAAAGTGTGTCGTCTGTGACTGCACACGAATCGTTTCACAAAACGCGACAAGCAAAAGAGTAACTACACAAAAAAAGATTTCAGTAATCTTCACGTGTTAATGCGAACAGAACATGAGCCTAACACATCACGGACAGTTGTTTCCGCTGGTACACTATACTCCAGTTCTCATCGATCACCTTCACCTAACGTTATCCTGATGACAGTACAATCCGCCGTGTTCAACTGAAGCCCCCTTTTGGTTCCCGGTTCGTGTACAAAGTGCACAACTTCACCCACGAGATTGATAGACTTATCCCTTTCAGGTTCGGACCGTTTGATCGATCTCCGGTAGTCCACGTGTCTAGGCGTTGAATGTTGCCCTCTGATGCTGCTGCATAGAGCACACGCTGCAGTCAGGCCTAAATGTTAACTTCGCTAATACAGCCTTGAGAATTGTTGTTCAATATGTCGTACTCACAGACGCTACCAAGAAACGATCTTCATTTCCTTTTATTTCAGTTCATCTCAGTGCCTCTACTCAAAACCGATGCAAACTAATTTTGACCGGAAAACTTAATGCACTCATTTACACCTCGGTTTGGGGATGTAGCGACGAATAGGTACGAATGCGAATTCAGTGACCGGGGGACGAGCAACAAACGCACTGGTCAAGAACAGGACGATGCATGATGTGACGAGCAAGACGATCGATTGATCACTCAATAACTCGGTTGCAGTACAACGCTTTCGACTTCCCAAACGTCGGTGAAGTGGTGGCTGATGCGTTTGCTCACTTTACTCTCAAAGTATTGGGTGAGAGAATACCATATCCAGAAGGTTGACGCCGAAAGGGTTGTTGAGGTAAATAGCGTTTTTAATACTTTCTTCGTCTTCCCGCGCTGAGAACCTTAAGAAAGCGGTGAATCTTCAACTTCACTAGTCAGTTCGATGGTGTTCATTATAAAACATTACTCTCGGACCCGAATCCTGCAAATATGTTCATGATATTATGGTGACTCCGATGTGTTTTGTTAATTGTGGCTGCGGAGTTTGAGTCCAAATCACAAGTCGCTCAGTGTCTCTTAGCGTGTATCTCTGTGCACTATTTTCCAGAGTCGATACCTATTCTCTGGGATCAACGCGCCAAGTCTTTGGTTTCTCTGTCGTTTTTGATATTGAGTACTAACTGGGTATCATTCTCCCAGACTGGTGTTAACAACTGGGTTGACGAGACACTGAAAACTAGAGTATACAGATAAATGTGTTGTGTCAGCTAAACGCAGAGTGAGTTTCCTTTAGCATGAGACACCCAGTAAACACGTGGCCGACTTCGCCAGGCTGATCAACAGTAGGCCGGGCGTTGGCTTGTCCTTTCTACTCCATTGACCAGCCACAAATAAGAAACGTCGGTGAACAGCACATCATTTCGGGATTAAGTTTGTGGTTGAATAGTGAGTAGGTGTAATTTGAGAACGGTATTTTTCACTGCAACAGACATATCTGAATGTGAATTAGGTGGTTGTCATTTGAGGGTAAACTTCGTTCATCCAGGCTGGTTTGATAGCTTTGGATCACTTGATTGTCACGTACATCTGCTTAGGTGGCGTGACGTGCGGTGGAAATCAATGAGCGCGCACAGGTTGAATTTGAATTGCGTACCAGGGCATGCTTCTGTGTTGTTGGCGCCGTTTTAGTTTTCGCTGGTGTAAGTCAAGTGCATGGCTCACTGGACCTTTGGCTCATGCTTGCTTCTTGTTTTTCCTTTTTACAGGACTGTTGTTGGAACTCTTGTTTCGGAAGAACGCCGTCCCCCGGTGTTTCTAAGTTGCCCTACATTCGGTCTACAAGTGCAATGGACAGTCAGTGTTGACAGCCGGCTTGCACGTTACATAAGCTTTTCACGTTGTTGCGTTTTTGACGTTTTACGGATAATATTAGATGATGATATGTCATGTCACTCTGGATGTTTGCTTGATGTAACTCTCTTGTGTTGTCCAATGAAGGCATGCTAATTACTGACCTGAGGTCTTATTTCCACCTGTGTTCTGCCTTTAGATCTTCGTATTCCCTAAAGCCATCCGGTAAATAAACTGTTGATGGGCCATGAGCTCCGGACGAACGTTCCACTGTCGTTCCAGTATATTTCATCGACTACGCGGGGAACTTCTACGACTTGGCACTAGCACTGTGGGTATTTCCTCCATTACTATCACTGCCACCTTGAAGAACGAAATCATTTCACTAGAGAAACCTGGTAGTCTTTTATTTTGTTGTGTTTATTTCAAATTAAAGATGACGAAGATGACCAGCTAGTGACAGACATGTGTCTTAACCAATCTGTTGAGGAATACACGTTCCGCACGGTTCATATGAGTTCTGTGGACAACTTATTATTCCGTTTTTTAGTGAATACTACGGTAGCAGCCTCATCTAGTCCTGACGCATTCAGATTATTCTCCCTTCACCTGAAGCACTCCCCCACAGCCCCTGATCTGAGGCTGCTCATCAGTTCATTGAAGCCAGTCGTTCTTGAGTTGCCTTTGAATCTGAGAACGTGCTCAAAGAAGATGTTTCTCAAGTGCTCGTACTTGCACATTGGACTTAACGACTACCTACGAATTGTTTGCCAGATCATTGGCGATGAAGATAAACTGGCTGGAGATGGATGGAAAGTGTCGTCCAATGGACATTAACGTTTCCCAAGCGGTTATAAGTGATAAGTTTTTATTCTAACCCATTAAAAGAGGCCGTTTTATCTAATCGAAGCTTCCCCCAGGAGAGTGAGGGGAATGTGAAACATTTCATAATAAGGCAGTTCCAAGTAGCCAAAGACAGCCGGTGGGAGATCAAAACGCTGATACTCAGTAGCTAACCGGAAACAGGTAAGAACCTATAGGTTTGCGAAAGCCATTCGATTAAAAGAGTAATCCGGAACTGGAAGAGGCAAATAGAAGCCTAGTGAATGGAGCCAGAAGAAAACGTGAACAGGTACGGTGTATCGTGGATGCATGGTTGAATTTGGTAGCAGTTAGTCCACCATACAAAAGCACCGCTCAATTTGTGATATATGTCTTTTCTTATCCAGGTTCACCTAGTAGATATGGATAACCACAAATAATTATATCACTACTGCCACCACCGGGATACATCTGTCAGTTAAAGTGCACCTCAGATTTTGACACAGAGAAGTCCTGACTGTTGCAAGTCTTGTTGGTTCATGTTGCGAGTTCACATGTTGACAACTTTTAACGCAAAATGATTGATGTGAAGTAGACAGTTATCAGACTTATAGTCTAACTTTAGGTGCCACGTAGGGGTCTAAAGTGCGTTTTTTACATAAAGTTGATTTTCGATTTCCGTTACAAGTCGTATTGATTCTTGTTGTGTTTTCACGTGTCAGTCTGTTTCCTCTCAAAATGGTCTGTAATAAAGTTTTAATATTTCATTTTTCCTTTTCACGCTTGTTAGTTCTTTTCATGGTCTGTGGTTTTCTTATCCTTTGTGGTTGTTTTTCAGGCCTCTTTGTTCGATTCGCATTTCGCGTACAACATGCTGGATCTGAAAATGCTCTCATCTTTAAAGAGAGTGGTTGCTAGCCGCTGTTTCTTCTTGGACTTCCTCAAATTTTCATTTGAAACACATATACTTTGTTTTTATCGCGTTACTTCGCGTTTTTCTGCTAATTTGTGCGTGTTCAGCGGTCGTGTGGAGGATTTTCACGGTAGTATGTCCGTCGTAGGATCGATTTGGAGAGATATTCGATGCGTCCTGTGCCCATCCTCATTTTGGTCTGCGTTAGGTTTTTGGAGGCTTTCGAAGTAAAGGCTTCATCACAAACATGATTTTGTTAAATTGGCTCGTCAGTCTGCTGCCAAACAAGACCGATCGCTGAGAAGGGAATTCGGTGAAGCCTTTGGAATAATATCAGCAGTTCGTAAGCTTTAGTTGACGTAAGTTTCGAACTACTTCAGTAGTTAAAGCGAATGATCAGGAATGTGAGAAAGGCGTCGTTAGCATAATTGGTCTACTCGGATCCCACTGTGGCCAACTGGGAACCAACTGTCGCCCACTTCGAAACGACTCTGGCCACAATCGGACCGGATCTGGATTTTGTTGCACGCCTACTCAGACCCGACTCCTTGCCAGCCTCTGCCAGAGTCGGACCGACTGAGGGTCAGAGTTGGCGTGTTTTGTGGGCGGGTATTAAGAAATGGACAGCTTAATTAAAACAGATGTGGGGAAGAACGAAAATTACCAAAACGTTACTATGGGATGCGAATTTCAAAAATAATACTCGCTACAACTGCCACAACTTCACGTTTCCTCAAGTTCTCTTCAAATGTAGATATAAGCAGGGCGAGATTCCTTTGGTGATCGTATGACGGTCTCAACTGAACGAAGGCTTTATTTGGATTCAGACCCATATGTAGATCCATGTATACTAGACTAGCACACATAGCACAAGAAATATCACATAAAATTAACGGTTCTTGCGTATGGTGGGTCAACTTTAACCAAGTTCAACCAAGAATCAAAAACACACCATATCAGATCATGTTTCCGTCTTACTTCCTTCTCCAGGCTTTTCTTCGCGTCTTGCAGTTCCGGGTTGCTCCTTTCATGAAACGACCTTCATAAATCTATAGGCTCTTATCAACCTGCGAATAGCTTCCGAGTGTTAGCGTTTGTATCTTCCACCTTCTCTGTCGTTGGCTTCTTGTTACTGCCTCATGATGAAACGTTTTATGTTCGCCCCTACTTTCTTGGGGATGGTTTCAGTCGGATAAAACGCTCTTTTAACGGATTAGAATAAAAGCCTACTACTTAGGCTTGTTTGTGAAATGCTAGTAGTCATTTGGTGACACTTTCCATTCGTCCCCAGCCAGGTTATCTTCATTGACGACGATTTAGTAAACACATTGCGTATCTTTCGCGTGTGCTCATCAGCTATCTCCAGTGAACGACTGCAAGGGTGTGAACTCAAACAAAACAATAATCAACGTCATCATCGCGGGTGCCTGCATATGACAATAACCTGAAAGTAAAAGTAGAACTCATATGTTGCTGACTCTCAAAGGAATACCGGGCGTTAACAACATGTTTCCACCCTGTTGAACAAATTGAGGTTAAGAATGTTCCAAGAATTCAGAGTATTGAAAACTATCGTGCACATCGCTTGCAAAATCCGTGCACATTTCGTTATTTAAATCATTGTTCATGTTTAGAAAAACCTTCAAATCCCACAACGACAATTGCAGTTCGCCGTGTCTGGAGGAGATGGGTGGTTGCAATTACAATGGTGGGTTGTTGTTGGCGTTATTGGTCATCAAACTGCTCGTCACGACCGCGATAGTCAGGAGCTTGTCTAGTGATTTGTGCAGTAGTTCCTTTAGCTCCTTGCTGTCGGTTCAGAGTTCAGTTACCTGTCTCTCGCTGTTGGCATCCATGGCCTTCTATATACTTACTGAAGGGTAAACCTCACAAATGATGTCGGATAAACGCCAAATCCTAATCAAGCGCTTAGCAACACCGAGAAATACTAAGGGCATGAGGTCGAGCGAGTTGTAATAACATGTCAATTTGGAAGTTCTGTTGAAGGAGCTAAACCGATGTGATATTCATCGTCAAGTTGTCTCCGGAAACTGTAACTCGTTTTTAGTTCTTTCTCACATACTGAGAAGGCCATTCTTCCACTTTCATATTACACACCTCTCTGTGTGCACTGGTCACAGCCGTGGCAACCGCTGTGACCTTTGACTTTACGTATGAAGCAACGAGTAAGTATGTCAAAGGTAATAGAATGAGCGTCACAAAAACTGTTATTCCAGCGGTCCAAGCCGCTGCGCGTCATCGCAAACGTGGGGAGTACAACGCACATTATAAATCAGTTGGCCACCCGCATACATGTAAGCAAACTGGTCGACAATTTCAACTAGTATAAACCTGGTGTGGTCATTCAAGGGATGACACATACTGGAGGGGACAGTATATAAATGAAAAGAAACGGTTTCACGAATTTCTCATACAGGAGGTATGGGGGCGTAAATGCATAACCGCGAGGCCCAAATGTGATAAAACACACGACTCCTATCGGCTTCGGAAGGTATGAAATTGATACACAAACCACATTTACGCAATATCTAACCCGCAGTCCACACTGATGTTGTCGGACTTATGAAGTCCTCCTTAATGTTGGGTGAATTCCAACAATTTCAGCCATTTGTTCAAGTGTTCGAGGTTGAAGGTCCAAGTCACTTGAATCCAGTCGGTTTGTCCGTTACGATGTCAGCGACCCACTGTTGATCTGAGGAGCAATTACTGAAAACAGGGTGTGGCACCTCTCTTGGGGGTTGCGTGGAATACCGTGAACAGAGTAAAATGCTGGCCTAACCTCACATAACAAAGTGCTGACATTCCAAATTCCTGAGCGAGAGAGAATCCAATAAAACTTTGAGACGGTCCCTAAAAGAGCAGCTAACAACCCTCAGCGGGAGGCCGTTTCAGTGGTTGATAATCATGTGGGAGAACAACTGTTGCCTAAAGAAGGTCCGGGGGAAAAGCCTACAGAATTTCTAGTCTTGACCTCCGCGACTATCGTCAGTTACTGGGGTAAAGAGATGCTACACGAGTCCTGCGCTAAATGAAAGTGCTCACGGTGAACCCTGTGTTTTTATGACTAAAGGTGTAGTGAACAGCAATCGTGCAACTTCTGTAAGGGCCCTGGTTGCAACCGTGTTTTTCCGCTTGTTTGTTATGTATGTATGAGTCTGTGTACGCCTGCTATGAGAGGCCTGATGGGAACTCAGTACCGCTTTCTTCAAATTGAAACCAACTTCATGCAGCGAATGCTTGTCGTTTTCCCAGCAACTCGTCTACTATTCCATTCATTAATGTCGTCTAAACCCGAACATATTTGAGCGTTGTGTAGCGCACTCGAGGGTTACACACACTTTTTGCATGGCGCGCGTTTAGGCGTCGCAGAACTGGTTGTAGCCCACTTCGCGCTTCTTCTCTTTCCCCTCTTGGTTGCTGCCGTTGATCCCAGGTCAGGCTGGAGCTAACCGCTTATCATATTTCCAAACATTGCTAGAAGTATACGGTTTGTTTCCAAACACCATTGGGTCCCTTAGTTCTATACCTGTTGGAATTATGTTTCTACTGCTTTTCAGAAAAGGCGTTTTAATTGTTAGTGGACGAGGGTTTAGAACACACCCACTTGTCTACCACAAAAATGTGCATGCATATCATACGTCCAATAGGTATAACCTATCGCCTTCATGTCTCACAATATGATAGTGATCCATTCACTATTCCATCGTTTCACTTATAATATACATATATTCCTCAACGCATTTGTGAGGACCACGCTCGGGTGTGCGCGATCATCACAGACATGTACATACGGCGCAAGGCGACAAATGGATACATAATAAGACATACGTGAAGTCTGTCGGCAACAGAAAACGAAATTAGAGGGAAAAGGCTCACAAGTTACAAACGTTTGATGCACGCACCAGGAAAGAGGGTGGTTTGCCTATACCACATATTCAGTCCAAAAGATGGTATATTACAGTTATTTACCTTTTACAAGGTTAGGTAAAAGACGACGTTCCACATATTTCGAGGTCAAGTCGATAAATATGTGCAGCTGCATCTCCGGAGGATTTCGCCATTACTTGACGTAACTTCAGTCAGAAGTAGGTTTAAATGATTCAGTTTGGGCGAGGAAGGATGAGGAGCCCCAAAATCTGTCGAATAATTTGGCCTGCTCCAGCACAGGATTTCCCCGATTGTTGAAAAATGTCCAAAAGTTGAAATTGTCGCCAGTCGCTTGGTCATTGCGGGGTTTCAAGCATTCAATCATTGCGAAAATTTTCTTCGCATAACGGATGCTCGGGGAAATAAGAAAAAAGTCGCAGTCCCATGTGTTAAATTGGGAAAAATGAAGTGGTCACATGTAGTATGAGAACTAATGGGTCTGTCACATTCTCTTGGGGATAATTTTATGCGATAACAATATTCTTGTTTCTTATCAATGTAGCGTATAATATGGGCAAATAATGGCTATGCTCTTTTGCGGTAATTGGGCAACCAGCAGCTACTTCTAGAATAATTATCATGTGATAATCAAAACTTCGTGGGAAGAATTGACGTCAGTCTGTCTTATGGGGCCAATGTTCAAGGTAGAACATATAGTTCACAACACACAAGGTTTGCTATTGTTTAACGAGTTGAGGCAGATGGGCAGCACACGATAAGGATTGAGCCCTATGAACACAATTTCTTTTTCCACGCTCACTTCCGCTTTTTAGCCAGTTGGCCAATCAGGTGTAATCGTCGGAGAAGAGTGGCGTCTACAGCAAATGCGTCTTCCATGCCGTTTTTTCAGCCCATCACACACGGAGGTTGTATGGACCAATAGCAGCTGAGTAAAACGCACGCCTTTGTCAGCTGTCCTTGCCGGTATTTCCCTCGGTTATTAATTTGCCGCAAAGTCTCATTGCATTTACATCCCCCACACTTCCTGTAACCTCAAAGCCTCACCAACCGTTAGAATACGGCCTTTCTCAATATGCCACTTAAGGGAAAGCTACTGGTATAATTCAGGCAAGTGACATATTAATGGCAAATATTTATGCAGCATGTACAGATTGTGGAGCGTTAATTTGCATCCCGGTCGAAAGCATTCTACTCATCCAGATCCACAATCCGTATTTCCTCCTGTATAAGTAAAAATGCAGTCACGTTACCGCACATGTACTGAATTGAGGTCATATAGCAGGTCCTATCTAGTAAAAATGCCTAAATTGTGTTTGTTTCAATGTGAACGCCTGGTGTGCACCGGAATAGGCGTTTTGTGCGGTCACTGCACTGATCATTAATTGTTCCAACGTACTCTTAAGTATGGCTCCAGCACTGGGGGCACCGATACCCCGAAAATAGTCAGCTAATTTGCAGAACACCAGCTTGTCAGCAATCTTCACACCTACAATTGCGGAATGGAACGTGGAATCCAACATTTTCTTATCAGTTTCCTGTAACTGTTTCACTGACGTCACGGGTATACGCGAAGAAGGTGTATGTTTGTTCCTCAATCGCAGGATTTCGGCTGTCAACCGTTCCACGGTAGCGCGTAACGCGTTCATGTGTATATCGACGCTGAGGTAGCTCTAAGGGTATGTGGGGTGCAAAATGCAATTTCTCACTATTCAAAGATGAACGTAATTGTTGCAATTCAGCCTTACTAACCACTTCCTGTAAGATAATTCCTGCAAGTAATAAAAACCGGAGCATTGTTTTCTGATGAGTAGTCGGGGATTTGGTTAATTTCA
>LUCH01017331.1:0-50473 GCA_013368495.1 Paragonimus heterotremus
TATTTAATTTTCATGTACACTGATTCAATTAATACCGTATTAAATCCAGTTTTCACGAGCGTCTTCTCATTAACCGTTTCGAAGATAGATAATCTTCTCTGCCGTTGGATATTGAGAAAAGAACTTTTGGATTAACCGATTACGCGTAACTGGTTGTGAACCTTGAATCGTTAGCGGACGATTCAATACCCTCTACTGTCAATAAGTTTCGCAGCCTTGGGAGTCCATTTCGAGGATCCACCTTACCTTGTTTAACGTACGTTGTGTAGGTGTTCGAGGGCATCGTGATTCCCAGCTTGTTTTTAATATATATGTCTTCAACTCTCGCGTACTTCTGAAACTCTCCATCATCTCTAGGACATGTTGTTCTTCGGATACAGGCAGACTCTTATTTCTGGGATGTGTACCAGCCCGTCCAACTTGAAAGTCGTGCGAGTAATCCAGGTTGGCCTTCTCGATACGGTGTGCACTACAGCGGTAGTGAATTACCCACGAGAAAATGCAGCAGCAATCAGCGAATCTAAAATGTAATATTATACATACACCATAACAATGTATCACCCGTTTACCAGTTACAGCCCTACGTGTACAGTGTACATGACGCTTCCGTACGGACACCCTGACGGCAGTTCTATTCCCCTGTGTTTCTTGTCACTTGCTCCCGTTTGGGAACTGTTCATGCAGAAACTGATGCATGTTTGTCGTTGAAATTTGATCGTGTCCTCAAGGTATTCTTCGAAGTTGAAGTACTTCTGCTTGTTCACCGCCGTGCTTATTCACTGTACAGAAGTGACCTCCATGTGATGGACCACGTGAGCACTACCTAGGTGTTATGAAGTTCGTTTCCATGAAATGTAGTTTTTCCTACATCACTTGGGAAGTTCATTTGTGCTATTTTACTGAAACTTTCCCAAACGATTGCTTCATTGGCGTTCTCAACTTATATATAGTATGAAAGAATGCCGACTCTCGAACTACGTATGTGTCTTCGAAGGATTTCGCCGTTATCTGACGTAACTACTGTCAAAAAATGTTGAAATAAATCGGCCTTGGCGGGTGAAGATGGGAAGTTCCAAAACGTGGCGAAGAATTCTGCAGACCCCAGTGCAGTACTTAGTCGATTGTGCGAAAACGTCAAAAAGTTGAAAATCTCGCGAACCGCTCGGTCAACACGGAGTTTTGAGCGTCCATTCATCGCAAACCTTTTTGCGTGTAATTGGTAGACCGTAAGTATCTCTGTTATCTTTCAGCTAAAAAATATTTCGTGGCTAGCGAAGTTGCTGAAATCTTGTGACATGTTGCAGATTCCAAAATCTTAGAACTCTGTTTCCTGTAAATTTCTTTGTTTCGCTCTCCCAAAGGCGTAAGCAAGGAATTTGCGGCGTTGATGGAAATAGGGATTGCTGGAAAAATAACGCAGGGTCGCATTCTACGTTAGTTCCGAGAACTGAAGTCAAAGTGTAACGAAGATCGATGTTAAAAACGTGGAAACACATGCCTCTGTTTAAATTTGGACGAAGTTAAGCAGCGAAGAGTGATCATAATTTCGACAATCGAACTGTTGTTGAAACATGAATACTAAGCTTTTTATAAAAATACAAACTTGAAGAATGCCTAGAAAACTACTCCAGCGTAGGACAGTGCAAAAAGCTGGGCAAGTAACTCGTGTTTTATCAGTTATATTAGCCTTCCTTTACTATGCCGTTGTTAAATTTTCCATGAAATCTGGATGTACGCCGGAATGGAGATGGAGTTACCTGCAGAAAGAATGACAGTGAAGAACACTCCCAGCTGGGGAGATTACGACACTTGTAACGGAAATTGTGTAGTTCGCCGACATTGTTTCAAAGCCGAAACGAGTTGAAAACGGCTATTTAAGCGCAAAAACAGATTTTTTAATTTTTCATAAGGTATTAAAATGCATATTACGGGACAATTATATAGATTTCATCGAGTATAATAATTCAGTTGCAATAAGAAAAATCAGCTATACTTAAAAATTGTCCATCTTTGCATTTTTGATGAGAAAATGTGCCACTATTTTTTCCGGTAAATGCGTCTTGTCGGCTTTCGTAACCGATTTCGCGTTCTGGAAATGTTCCCATGAGAACTTTCAATTTTCTGGCAGAATTGCTCAATCTCGCGTGGTTTTAAAGATGTATTTGAATTTGTAATTTTCGACCACGTTGCGTTTGCATTGCATTGTGCATGAAATATCGCAGTAATTCCTAACTAATGTTGTGCCACCACGGTCGTTTATTACTTATTAACGTGGTTCTCTTATAGCATTCCCGGTTGAAAACGGTCTTTGTTTTCACCTAGTTGTTTGCACCTACGGTATGGTGTAAACACGGGCAACATGTCCCAATCCATTATTAACAATATGCGTATTGATTTGTTTATTGCTTACTGACAATGCTTTAGTGTAGCTTGCCATGTGTACGCGAGACAATGCTCATTTATCTGACAGACAATGACCGAAGTTGGTGTCCGTCATTCATCCGACGAAAACAGTGATTTCCACTTCTACCATTTCAGCCACAAGCCTTCAATCTTCGTATCGAGGACGTTTACGATTTCGATGATTTATGATCTATGTTTTCGTCGGTTGCATATTACACCGACATCTGCAAGTATGTAATCTCATATTTGGCCAGAACTGAAGATCTTTAAAACTTTCCCCAACGTTCCAAGTACACGTTCATTCTGATTTCTCCCGTGTTCTCCTCATCAATCCCATCGATCATAGCTTAAGCCAACTGGACGGAGCAGCTATTGAGGTCACTATATGCGGCATATTTATGCGTTGATCACAGACTAAGTGAACTGGACGGAGCAACTACTTGCGTGAACATATACTACATACTTATGCGTTGATCACAGATTAAGTGAACTGGACGAGGCAGCTATAAGTGTGAACGCTAAACATTCAAGATTCTGCGTAATACGCGGCCAGCTGTTGTTGATCGGTCCTGAGACAGCCTTCTTGTTTGCACACTTTGTGACCAAAATCTAGTTCTGAAAACTGCAGAACAGCTGAAAGAAATTACCTGTTGACTGCAGGTAGTGCGACAGCCTCATCATTGCACACACCCTAACCACGATGACTGCAACTCCGTATTCTGAACATGAAGTACAAACACGCTGAAGAATTTACCTTCCTAGGGTATTGTACTCTCCCGGCGCTGAAATGTCAGTAACATCAGGCCACGGTGATGAACTTAGTCTGAAAACCGTAAAGCTCTTGGGATGGCACACCGGGATCTTAAAGGGGGCATATGGGCGGTTGTGTGTGATGATGGGGCTGTCGTACTAACTGCAATGGGCCCAGCATCTGAATGTGATGCTATGGATTCCGTCGGAAGGTAATTTCTTTCAACTGTTCCGCATTTTTTAAAACTGGACTTAGGTCACGAATTGTACAGACGACTATCGGCGAAAATATGAACAGTGTAAGCGGCGCTATTCCGTTAGAAAAGACTCCATATTTGGAAATACCCGTTTCACGCTAGAGGAAGCATTCACAGTTTCCTTACTTTGTGCATAACATTCACAGCGTTCGTGGTGGTCTGGCCTTGGAACAGACGAAACACAGTCAACTTAGTGTTCCTCATCTGAAGACATGTTCGAGTAAGCCGATTATATTATTCAATTCCTTCGCTTCCACCATAGTATTCAATGACGAATGAAGAGCCTACAGAGCTTTGGATGAAATAGGTCATCACGAGCACTGGACGGTCAAACGTTCAAACAAATTCGTGGATCTTGATAATAGCATGATGTAATCGAAAAATATGGAAAATCTTTGGTCCTTCACTAATAAGCACTTTTGTGCAATATCTGAATCAAACGATCGGCAGTTCCAGTCACACCTTCAGGGCTGTTGACGAAAACGAAATCCTGGAAACATGATGAGCAAACTGCTCTTCGCCTTGCGTCATGCGAAAGTGTTGTTAATTATATAATATGCATCGACATTATTGCACGCGCTGGTTATTCCGATTCATATGTCTTGCGCAGAGATTGGAAGCCGTTCCGTCCGGCTGACTTAAGCCATGATCAACACCTACGGATATAGTATGCGCTGTTACTACAAGCAGCTCCGTGCAGCTGAGTAAAGCTATGACCACCGCCTAATTATGCCGCACATATTCCCCTTAATAGCTGCTCCATCCAGATGACATAAAATGAACTAAACTGTTCTCCATGCTTAAGCACCTGTAACTGCTCCGTTAATCTGTCCCACGTTAGGAGTTAAGCTAACCTGTGTTTCATGCTTAGAGACTTATGACCGCTCCGTCCATTTGTCTCACCTTACGAGTTATGCCAAACACATCGGTTGACGTGTGAATTCACTGGGGATGGAAATATTGGGATGGCATCTTAAAATATTTGATTGAAAAGTGTGGATAAATCTCCAACTATCCTTCGCTTTTTCCCAGCACACGATACGGCATTCGGATTTCAAATGATATGGATGTATTTCCAGATGACTAAAGCCGTGTATCACATGTGGATTTCATCATAATGTCATACAACGCATCTGATATCCGCAGGAAAACTGTCAGCATATATATGGAGAAACTAACTTTCTTCAATTATATAAACAGGATAGTCGTTCCAGGTGATGTTGATCCGTGCTTTCTTCGGCCCGTGTGCAAGCGGTACACATACAGGTTTCGGATAGATGTGAACAGTGGTGGTGTTGTTCGTAGCTCGGGTTGATGGTTTTGGTGTTGGTATGTTCGCCGAGCTTGGCATTTAGGTTGCAAACGTTTCATCACCAAGCGAGGTGACATCATCAGTGCGTAATCGATTTAGCGTGTAGTTTTTGAGCGTGGAGATTGGCGAAGTTCGATGGATGGCTGCTCTTATATAGCAGAGTGAGTTGACCTTTTGACCTGAATTTTGATTGGTAGCTCTCTGTCGTTTTTGACCTTTGACCTGATTTACCAACAAGATTGGTGTGTGGCTTCTTGGAAGATAGTTTTCGTGTTGAAATGCAATGCCAACATTCTGTGGTCATGTGTTGTCATTTCGACCATATCTTCGAAACGCCGTAAACTGAAGCTTTTTTAGGCTGTAGAATGACGTATTTCATCCCTGAAATTGCAACGTGTACATATGTAAAACTTGAAAAAGTGACCTAATGCCAATAATGGATTGTCTTCGCAAAAATGGTGGAGATTTGTGCATCACCAAACCAGTACCTTTGGAACTTATTCGGTGTTATCCAATTATTTTATCGACGTCGCTCATTTAGGATTGATGTACTGCAGGTATTTTGCCTGGTATTCCGAATTGAAAATCTTCAGAAATATTTAGAAAAGGAAGAGTCGCGCCAAAATGACCGTTTTCCTTTTTGAACGACCTTCAAGACGAATCCCGTGAAACTTATAATTACCCTACTTATCCTTCCCACATTTCAGTGGGACGGGGAATCGAAGCAATGACACTTCAAGGCAGATACAATGAATCAACCGAACTGTTCGCTATAGATTCCACCGGTCTAAGTCCGCTGTTTGTTGCTAGGAGGTTTCCCCTTCTAATAACGGAGAGAATCTAGCGAATTAGTTTCCCCCGAACGTGCTAAGGGTATGTTGCCTCGGTTGGTCCACGACAACCACGCCGCGTGAAAGCAGAATACAAAACGTGTGAGGAGTGTTCATTGATTCATACAGTATTGCGCAACAAGAGAGCAAAAAGTTAACAGACTCCACATAACTCCCCTTTAGAGTGTTTCGGAAGAGAAAACGCTAGATAATCAAAGAAATGGACAGTGGATGAAGTATGATAATCCTTATAGATTCTAGGTCACGTAGTGGCTCCGCCAGAAGAATCGTGAGATTTGCATCGTGCCAAGCATGGGCTGTGTAGACTAGGTTGGATTTTGTGAGTCGGTAGATGAATCCAGAAGCATCTCTATGTGTAATGTCCGAAGGGCTAGACGGGGACGCTGGATCGCTATCAGCGTAACCAATCCTCAATATATCAATGCTTACCGAGTGACTTGTTCCGTTTGTGTCGATGACAAAATAATTGCCTTTGCGATCAGACACTCTGAAATTATCGTCGCGCAGCGGCTGCAGATGAGCCTTCAGCGAGCCAACAAGGGTGGAAACATAAGGGCAAGTGAGGAGAGTAAGGTGAATTTGTTCAACTTTTTTACGCAACGCTTTCCTCGGAGGTGGGGGTCGAACATTCTGCATGTTTTTCCTTAGACGCGTTACGTAATTGTGTCAGGACTCAAAGGGGCCAGGGAATCAGATGAAGATTCTCCAGGATGACCTAATACAGAACCACAACCGAGTTCTGCCGAGGTGTGTCCAACATCTTCTACAGCTGTTTGCAAGCCAAGAAGGATAGTAATGAAGCAATGCGATTATTTACCACCCGCTCATGTTGCCACCAAGGATGACTGTAGTTGACGGCGGAAACTTTTGACCAAAGTGTTCGACGAAGGATGGTGAACGGTGGTCGTTACTTATTCGCATCCAAGAACACGATTCTTATCACGGAAAAGAGCTGAAGTAAATTTAAATCCACGGGCAGCGGTGATCGTAGCCGGAAAGCCAAAATTTGAAATCCACGATTCGACAAATTTTCATGCTGTGGTTTTCGTCAAAGTAGTTTTCAAAGAAGCAGCAAGGGGTCATCCTGTGAATCGATTTACACAAGTTAAAAGATGTGTATAACCGTTGGAAGAGGGCCGACGATATCCAGATGGACGTGTTTGAAACGTCCGTCAGGCAATCAAAAGTTCCCTGGGTAGTGATGGTATGGCGATGAGGTTTACTAGGTTGACACTTCAAGTAGAGTTTGGCTCGGTTACGGACATCCTTACGGATGCCCAGCCATATGCAACGTTCACTGACTAGCTTTGTTGAGCAAGTATGCTTTGGTGTGATAGGGAATGAAGAATGCTAAGAACATCGAACCGGTGTGCGAAAGAAACGAATGTTTAGGATTTATCAGTGAATATGTCGCACGTATTTGACTACCGTGACTGCGTTAAGGGAACATCACGTAGTTTCAAAGAGGAGTTGGAATAAAGTCAGCGAAGTTCTTGATTGTTAGCTCAGGATTTCGCGAGAGGGAGAAGGTTGGTGACATTTTTTTGATCTGGCTGACACCATAGAGAGGCAAAGCGTTGGTGACGAAAATCCTAAAACCGTCTGTAAAACGGATGTCGGTTGGGAACTAGGGGATAAAATCAAGGGAACTTTCGTCACTCAGGGAGTACCGGTCACGAGGGAAATGGAAAGCTAAAACGGGCGGTTGGTAATCAGTAAAAACAGCGTAGTTGTGACCATCCAGAAGATTCCGGAATTGTTTGACGATAAGATAAATGGCCAGTAACTCACGAACAGAGGCAGAGCAAATCGTTTGTACTAGTCGAAACTCTCGGGAGTAAAAGGACAAATGATAGATATCACCATTCATATTCTGTTGTAAAATAACGCCAACGGCCGACCGAAGTGCTTCAGTTTTCAAAATTATCGACGAGGGCCTATCCGTTCCCAAATGCCTTGATGTGGTCTCTTGGGACAAGGTTTCTTTAGTTGCAAAGGACGCAGTGTTAGCCTCAGGAGCCAGAACGCAGTTTTTAGATTGGTTTTCAAAATGGCCATGAGAAAATTTATCAACTATGAACAGAGTGAGATGAAGCGACGATAATAAGTTACATTGCCTAGGGAACGTTGGATATGTTTAAAGGACTGCGGCTGGGGATAGCCCTTAACAGTACTAGTGTTGTGAGCCAAGGACGCGCATGACGTAAGGGTTGTTTATTCAATGGAGCAATACATGGGTTGAGCGTTAAAGCAGAACCCCAAACAAAACCACTCATTTGCATGCAGTATTAGGCTCAGACGGTCTCGGTAGCCACAGACGCCAATGGCCAGTTCCTTTACATAGCGATGACCATCATGGGCGATGCTGCTTCCTGATGTTTTCCCGCATTTTTCGATGTCAAACTATATGCTCTAGTCTTACCACTGAATAGCAGTCGTGTGAGTAATATATTACGATCGCTCATCCTCACTACGCTAGTCTCCTCTGAAAAAGGATAGATACAATTACTGTCGATTCGACGCTGAAGCAAATCTATGGAAATAACTCTGACGATGTGCTTTATAGGGTTTAGCGTCACACCATATTGGTTAAAACATTCGAACAGCCTATAGGGATGTGACTCCTGCATTCGAGCGGCCTCACCCGCGATCACGTCGTCGAAATTATAAACGCGCGCAAAATAGAGACCACGAAACACTCCAGCCATGAACATTTCGAAAGCCTGCGCGACGCCCCGCTAACCAAATGGCTTGTAGACAATTTCACAGAGTCTAAGGAGAGTGGTGATTGCGGTCTTTGGGACATCCTTCAGGGTCACGGGGATTTGATAGTAGGCTCAAAAAGATTGTCTTCCCATTCTTTTCGATTGAGAAGTCGTGGATGTGAGAAGGAGGGTATCGATCTGGGACGGTGAAGTTGTTAGTGGTTTAGAAATCATCACACGGACATCGGTCACCTGCTAAATTTTTCGGAATCATGTGTAGAGGTGAGACTCATGGGCTATTTGATGGTTGGATAATGCCAAGTCTTAAGAGGTGTTCAAACTCCGCTTTGGCCACTATGAGCTCCTGCACTTGTAAACATCTGGGGTTTGTGAAAGTATATGGGCCTTTGGTGACTGTGTGGCAAAAAACATCATGCTTAAACGGCGGTGTCAGATTAAACGGATTGATAAGGTGTGGTAGTTGTCATAAAAGGGCTGCAAGGTCGTTATCTGGTGGGGCTGACCACTGCCCCGTCGGATTGGATAATGTGGCCTTTCCTAGTCTGTGTAAGGCGGGCGTTCTGTAGACTGGCTGTGCTACTGACGTCCACTTTAAGTCCAGAGGATGATAAGAAATCAACCCATATTATCGGGTGTTGTACATATGCTACCGCAAATCTTTAGGGAACCTGGCGTCTACGGCCGAGGTCCAGGGTGAGTATTTTCTAACCGTGTGTTGGAGTCGATGAACAGTTAGCTTGAAAAAGGCCAATAATAGCGTGTAAGATGTCTTGCGCATTGACATTTCGTTCGCATCTCATCGGTTACTTTTGCGAAATTGACATACAAATTTTATAGTGAGGGGGCAAGCAGCTAGGCAAAATCGATCTAGTCATGAGACAGTCAATCAGGTGACCAAAGCGAAAGCAGTAAGATGCAACTGAAGCGTACTGATTATCAGTACGCTTCAGTTGCATCTTACTGCTTTCGCTTTGGTCACCTGATTGACTGTCTCATGACTAGATCGATTTTGCCTAGCTGCTTGCCCCCTCACTATAAAATTTGTATGTCAATTTCGCAAAAGTAACCGATGAGATGCGAACGAAATGTCAATGCGCAAGACATCTTACACGCTATTATTGGCCTTTTTCAAGTTTATCAGTGGAAACCAGTGTTTCAAGCGAACAGTTAGCTGTCTGTAGTGTGTACGATACCGGGTTGAAGGTTGCGTTTGACACCTTTCGGTGGAATAACGTTAACCTCTGCGCCTATATCAATGAGAAAATTCAGGGCAGTTGAACGTTCGAACACCTAAAATGGGCAACCGTTTCGGGATTCTTCAACAATCATCGCAATTACTGCCCGGTCTCGATGCTTCCCAAATGGAAATTATCCTGAGCTAAACTGCATGGTCTGGTGTAACGGACCGCTTTAGTGCCAAATCCACCAGGATAATAACACCCGTCTACTGCGTGAACGATTTCGGATTCAGCGGCAATAGGAAGGACCTCTCGATTGCGTTGCCAGTTTTTCAGCGACTGCAGGAATCCGCATAGTCTCGCCGAAAGCTGTCGCTCTAAACATCCGGTTCCGTTCCCCAACTATGACTCGACGATGCCTCTGGTGAATGTGCGGAGGACACCGTGCGACTTCGACAGCTCTCAGACACTTGGTCAGCCAGCTCCGTGAGTTTGTCGAATAGCGAGTCCCTACAGAAAATAGACAACATTTTCCAAATGTCGCCGGTAAGTTTTGTGCCACAGATTGGTTCGTTGACCGTATATTTGCCATGTAGCTGAGACAAAGTTTCAGCGCGCGATTCAAAAAGAGCAAGCAATCACTGCGCGGATATTTAATTCGAAGTTTCTTATATAATTGTTATTTCTGACAACTTTTACACCGTACAGTCTGCTTACATTTTATCTACGTCTCCGTCTGTCTGGAAATATTCTTATATAACAAATTATGATGACCAAAACCGGTCGTCAAACAAGATCGACTGGTGTCAAATCCACGTGCTTCAGCCGTAAAGTAGATATTGAACGACCTGAGGGACAATGCTCTAGACCCAAAACTTGCATAAGCCCTTCCAAAGATGCTGTCTTCAAAGGGGGTGAAGATAAACTGGTGGTTCTCACCAATACTCCTCTAACTATGAACTGTTCGATTCCCCTAGACAATATATCGGTGGGGTTGTTTGGTAAGGTATCTAAACCGGAAGGTGAACTTACCCAACTAAAAACAAGCTATGCTGTACTCGATTCCCTAACGGAGAATCTTATCTCCCTATCTTACATCTTCAAAGTGCCGGGAAGTCCCAGGATGGATAACATAGAGAGCACAAGCATGTTTCTCAACACTTTGACAACAGAAGTCACAAAACGGATGCATTGCACATATGATGCAATCGTCTTCAGTGTACCAGATAAGCTTCCCCTCGATGGCATTAAGAAGCTACTCACGAGGACTACTAATATAGATCCGACATCATAACTGTATTCGTCTTCTTAAAAAGACTTGAAAGATCTTCTACCCGATTTTACTCAAATTCCAGAGAGAAACAATAGCGAAACAGTTCATCTAATGTCTGGACCTATCAAGCTAAAAACCTGCCTTTAACTGATAAGAATTATGCAGGATAGAACGCCACTTGAGAGGGAGTGTCAAAATCGTTTATTTTGCAAAACTATCACCTCCAAGCGTGTATCTCATGACACATTCAAACAAGGTGCGACGATATCCAAAGGTAATGAATCGGGTCCAGCTGAGTGTGCAGCTTCGTCCTGTTGTATCGCACCTGAGCATGCCAGTGTTCCTCTTGAAGACACCAGCGACACGACAGAGGACATCATACTCGCCGACTTGGTTAGTTTGACAGTAGATCCTGATAGTTCCAGCAACCTGCCTAATGACATTGCAACTCTCGTCGAGGAGTCAACTTCCAAACAACAGCATGTAAATCGATGTGCCCATATTGAACCAAATAAAACGTCTAGATCTCAACCTGTCAACGTGGTAGCTAGATCAGACAAAGTGAGGCTCAGACCATCTACCAGTAAGAGACACGCCGGCATTCCAACTTTAAACGCATCCCAAAGGAACCCAACTACCGGCCACCAGTGGGGAACTGGCTTTTATAAACCCTGCTCAACTAACTATCCTACGGGTCGCTCGTGCTTATTTCCTCCACGTTACAAGGGCAAAAATAAGTATGAAAACCCATACCCACACCCATGGGAAAAAGGATGTATTTACTGCCAACCCCTAATCTCCGGCCTCTTTCAAACAATAGCAATCTCTCACGTGACACATTTTAAAGCAGGACATAACCAGAACCCCACTTTTTCCACCAGCGTTGCTTAACACCCCTTTTAATACGAACGGCCCCCACAGTATTAATGCTCACCTAAACGAAACCCGTGATCCCTTCGCTGACAACGTGCATGTAGATATGACCAATCTATTTCAACCTTGCTCGGTTTTATTACGTCACACACCGCTCAAACCTCCCCTGCCCGGTCCGTTTCCCATACCCCCACTGCCCCACCACACCTTACTGACACTTTTCCAAACTTTTCTCTCGCGGACTCAGGCGCAGGCGACATTCCATTAGTCGTGGATGCGCACACCATAACCGCACCAGACCTAACGACTTCACCGAAGTCTCTGAATCATAAAGACCCTTCAGTTTCGGATATTTATTAAGGTCTAAAAATGACGTCGAATAAGTAGAATGCATTAAGTTTATGGAGTTTGAATCCACGCTCACTAGTCAATAAGTTGCATATTTCTAGATCTTTCACCTTCTTATATAATCTGTGCATTATTCTGGTAACTGAAGCTTGGTGTACCCACGAGACTTCAAACAGAACTAAATGTTATAGGCTGTCATATGTTCCGTAAAAATCACGGTACAGGATGTGGCGGTAGTTGTTTAATTTACTTAAGAGAGCAGTAGTCTGCAACCATACTCAATGAGTCGTGTCTCGATAGAATTGATGACTCACTGTGGCCATCGGTGTCAACCGAATCCTGTGAACTACTCTTAGGATGCGTCTATAGACCACCTAACGCCATTCATGACGACACGACCAACCTTATTAACGGATTGAATTATATATGAACACTTCCCACAGAGTACAAAATAATTGGGGAAATTTCAATATGCTCAATATTCCTCGGACCTCTTTCGCAGCCCCTGCAAATCTCGCAGAGTTTCTCGCATGTGTCCAAGTAGGTGGTTGGCGCCAGTACGTTTTAGCATCTACCAGACTAGACCACACTTTAGATCTCACCTTTAAAACAGGCATCTCTTCTGCTAAAGTATCCGTTCTAGAACGGTTTCAAGGAAGTGGTCACAACGTGGTCAACTTCATGTTTGGCCTAAAGGCTGTAAAAATGTCGAACATAATAAGTTATTGCCAAATAAAATTAGTCGACTGGAACACGTTCACCACTCTGTCGAGGTCTTTGGTGTGATAAACATTCTTTCTGGCCTCTGACCCTAGTATTGCAACGGAAATATTTAATGAACACTTCAAGTTTTTATGAGTACCTTGGCCCCGGAAAGATGCAAACGCCTTTATGTGTGTGGTGAAGGCAGGATCCTGACTCCAAAAGAGCAATGTGAGCTCAAAAGTCTGGAATCACGGCACCGAAAAACATGATTTTTCCCTTACTATTCAAGTGCACAAAATGTGACATTGTAAAAAATAGAACCAAAAATGATCCACCTAAATGAAGAAGAACGTGCGTTGAATAGCAAAGAGAAGTGCTCTGAGTTGGTGCAGTTGTTTAAACGCAGAAACTGTACAACAGACCCTATTATCTCACTAGTTACACTACAGAACAAAACCAATGTAGGTGATCCTGTACCAATC
Organism: Paragonimus heterotremus; assembly: GCA_013368495.1. Taxonomy (NCBI): domain Eukaryota; kingdom Metazoa; phylum Platyhelminthes; class Trematoda; order Plagiorchiida; family Troglotrematidae; genus Paragonimus; species Paragonimus heterotremus. The sequence goes on from LUCH01017331.1 coordinate 13,159, forward strand.
TGCAGGGCCTCCAATTCATATTTTGTTGTTTCCTTAAGCATTGAAGAAAATATATTGTTTCCACCTCTCGCTGTAAAAAACACCTTCCTACGCCACGTTAATGCTGATGCAATATAAATACGCTCTCAGTTAGCTGCTATCAAACCTTCTCATCTTCCTGGTCCAGAGGGTATACACCCTATTGCTCTCAAACATAGGGGGATGACATTCCTCTCTTTTGCTTAATACTTATACACCTTCTTTATCACTAGGCTCCTTCCTTCTCCAATGAAAAATGTCTATACTTCATCCTCGTTACAAAGGTGGTTCGCGACAAGACATCAACAATTATCGTCCCATTAACCACACTTCAATTTGTTCTAGAGTGTTGGAATGGATAGTAAAATGTTACATGGTTGAATTCTTATTATCAAACAGTCTTATAAACTGTTACCGCATGGATTCCTCAGCAAACGTTCGTGCACGACGTGCTAGCTGGAATTCTTTAATCGTGTTACAAAATCTACTGATTCAGGGAATGCAATTATCATTATACTTTTGTATATACAAAAGGCTTTTAATTGTGTGTCTAATAAGCACCTTCAGATCACAATTGCGTCTTTCGGTACACGTGATCCATTGCTCAGCTGGTTTGCTGCATCGCTTGTAGACCGCACACAAACAGTGGAAATAAGAGATAACGGCTCAACGTCCAAACCAGTCACCAGCGGAGTGATCCAAGGAAGCGTCCTGGGACCGTGGCCCTTTCTTACGTATATAGTTGATATACGTAAGGTTATCAAGCACGGCAGACTATTCTTATTCGTAGATGGCATCACGCTTTTTTACACTTTTCCTTCTAGCAATCTCAATTCTTCTTCAGGAAGTATACGGAAGGACTTCATGCCCTCATAGTCTTGGTGTCAAACTTGGCTGATGGAATTCTCAACCAATAAATCCACCATCGCCGCACACAGTTATATACCAGAGGACTTTATAAAGCTGGATGGTCATGGTATTTCAACTGCCAACTCAGTCCGCGACTTGGGTGTATGTTACTCAATCTCATTCAATTTTGTTGAACATATATCTTTCCTAGTAGCTAAACCTAGACGAACGATTGGATACATTAATCACTCAGTCTTCCTTCCTGCAGCTCGACTACACCTTTATAAGTTGTGCGTACGACCCCAATTTGAGTACTGTACGTTCATACATAATCACTTGCGCACGTCTGATAAGCTAGCTCTGGAAAGTCTCCAACGTGCATCCACGAAAGGTTTAGTGGGTTATCCGTCCTCTCTGAACTACAGAGAACGCTGCCAGACGCTTGAACAAGATCCTCTTTGGCTACGGTGTCTCAAGCAGGACCTTGCACTCATGTGCAATCTAGCTTATGGCAATAAATCTGCAGTCAAACTCGCGATTCGCCTTCAGCATAGCTCAACATACAACATCAGGAGCAAAGATTTCACTCTGACTCTTAAATTCCGTAAAAAATCTCGTTGAAATTTTTTTTCTAGTTAAATATACCTACATTTGGAACAAAATCCCCCATGCAATTAGAGTTATATATATATAATATACATCGATTCAAACGAGGCTTAGAATCTTTCCTGATGTTAAGGAACGTCACGTCTATTTCCAACCTCTGCCTGCCTGAAGACGATACCTTTGAAAACGGACCTAATAGCATTTAGACGTCTGATCTAATCTAATATCATATACAGGGAAACCTATATCACATGATGCAACGTCGCACACACTTCGAACTGATCAAAGCTATCAACTTCACCATTCGAGAAGATTCTCAATTTCGAAGCTTATAATTTCTCCAGCAGGATAGATCTTGTGCACAGTTATGTCCAAAACCTGCAGCTGAACAACAAAACTGTAGCCAACACATGGTAGCATCATAAGCACCCCCGGTTGTAGTAACCAAACCATCCTGGTACGCTCTTACTCCACCCCTGATTATTACTAGTTGTGTATTGTTACCGGCTACTATGCAATAGCTGTGCACATTAAAACTGTTTGAAATATATATATAACTTAGCCTATTCGCATTATAAGATTACATACAAGCATGTTCCTCTTCCTATCCTAACGGACCGCCTGACAATCTTTCCGTGTTGCTAAACATCTTTTCCATCTTACATAACGGCCGTATATACTAAATGGACATCGGAATTCGGCTATAGTCATATGTTAGGAAAAGCTGCGGTTCGATATCTTTCCATGTTATACGATAACAGTTGTTTGTAAGAGATATATATTTTATCAGCTAACACAAAATAATAAATTTTTTACAAAAGGTTTGGTCAGAAAATATCAGGTTCTATTATCCGTCATACTTCAAATGATCATTTTACGTTCTCCTGTTTATCACATAACTTTGATTTCCATTTTTCATGCCACGATAAATTATAACGCGAGACAACATTCCGTAGCGTCCGGACAATCAAAATCCCGTACTGGCTGGAGAATTCGCGAGGTTTGTGAAACTCCGTCGATTTTGAGGAAACAACGAAGTCCAGTCTAGAAGATCGTCCATTTCTGTGAAAAAATTGAAACCCTCCTATCTTTCTTCATCTTCACAAAAGTTTCTACGTATTTTTCCGGAACCGTCCGAATCAAATGATGGAAAACTTCTTTGACTGTCCATTTCCTCCATCCTGAAAAATCTTTCTTTCCGGCATGACTCTGAACCTAAGGCCAACGCTAACCCTGTTAGGCGAGAAGTGATGTAACTACTCAGCATTTTTTATCGAACATTGAAAGTTTCCGGAACTATCATTTTAGAAGCAGGTGAGCCAACTGCCTCTTCGTAAGCTGGAGTTTTCCTCCATTATTATGCCCGTTTTGTTACTTTATTTCCATAATTGGCGTATTGTACAATTACCAATTATTTGTACGGTATGCGTTACACGTTAAAGTGTGTATGCTGATCACGCTTATCTGAGCGTATTTCTCACAGATACATTGAGAAATATATCATTATTATCATAGGTCTAGGATGTTGAACACAAGTGGCACTCGCTTGTGGCGACCGTATGTAACTGGCCAGTCCGCTGGCGTAAACCTGAGGTCGATAACAGCCTTGCTTGACGGCTGAAAGTAGTCAGCTGGAAGGTTAAGAGGATGACCATAGAACAGTGATGCCGATGTTGTACTGTCAACTTTGACGCAGTTTCACGTACCAAGTAGAACTAGCTGCAAAGCTTCCATTCAATCCATCGGCAGGCCAGCACGTAATGAAGCCTCGAACTGACTGTGAAAACGCTGCGCAAGTCCATTCGGTTGTAACTAGTATGATATGGTGCGTGCTTGACGCACGTATAGCGGCTTCGTCAGTTGTGAAAATAACGCTGATTCAGATTGTGCACCACGGTCGTTTGTGATTATCAATAGAAAACCAAAACATGCCACTCAGTGCTCAACAAAAGCGCGAGCGACAGATAATGTTAATGGGTCTGGCAGCGATACTGTTTCCGGCCGGCGAATGAACCAGTCGATACACATGGGAAAGTGGATATAGCCTCCAGAAGGTAGAAGTAATCCGACGAGGTTTAAATGGACATCTTCGAAGCGAATGGCTGGGGTTAGAATAGCTCCCAGAAGGCTGCTGGTTTGTCGGTCGACGTTGGAAGGTCGGCCCCCAAGAAAGCAGGAAGCCCGGTGCAACACATCCCGGTCCATGTTAGACAAGACAAGTCGATCCGCGGGCAGTTTTATGGACGTGCCTATTCCTGGGTGTGACGGGTTATGCAACGCTTCAAAAGCCGGTGTTTGTAATGAATGTGACACGAGTAACCTGAGGTATTCCAGCGTACTGTCACGTATCGCAGCACTGTGACGATACGTAGGTTGGCGTCTTTCAGATACTCCATAAACGAGCAATCGGACCGTTACAATGCAGCTGTATTGCGGTGTGAAGTCGGGTCGTTGGCAGTACTGGCGCTGTGCACTCGTGCTAAGGCATAAAACGTATGTACTCGTCCCTACTATCAGGCTCTCAACTAAATCAGTTTGCCTGTTCATCGTTTACTCACACCCAATCTACCACTTGATTTATTGCGTACTCACGAAAGCGCATCGTTTTATTCGTGTGTGTCCTTGCGCACGCATCGCCCAGAATGTCGGGCAACATAAAATTGAAGCCCATGGTAAATTTGGTAGAATAAGCTCATATACACTTGCACTTCGAAAAGGAAGGAAAAGAAAAAACACGGGATTATAACTCACATATACACCTATCCCCCGTGTCGTACATATGCCCATTTTTAATAACCTGTTCACCCTGGTAACCAGTCAGGCTATAATTAGTGGTGGCCGATATTACGGTTTACTTGACTGCCACACAAAAATTTTCCACAGAAAAACGTGGAGGAAGAATACTCCCCTCTTATCTCACGTAATCCAAATAGACCCTCAGTTCACATCGCGAGTTGTCTTCCCTGCCTCAAACCCTTCTCATTAACCACCCAGTAACCGGTGTGTGCTAGGAATTATAAATTCCTGCTTAAACACTGACCCTATAAAACCAGCTGACGTCAAAACTTCATATGAAGATTTTATTACCAAGTGATTATCATTCTAAAAGTAGCTGTTGGTTACCTAATTATCGCGGAATATTATAAAAATCACTTGCCGCTATTATATGCTTTATTAAAAAACATAAAGATGATGCCACTGCGTGAAGCTTTTATCAAAAACAATAGATCGTACATATTATTCTTCATGACACATGTGATCACTTCACATTTCCCAATTTAACACCTCAGAGTGCGTTTTTTCTTGCTCCTACCAAAATCCGTTATGCAAGGGAAATGTTTGCCATGAATGGTAGTCGTAGAAAGTGAGTTTCTGAGTTGTCGTGCAAGGGAAAATTACCTTCCCGGAAAAAATCGTTCTAATAGCTTGGTATCCGGTGCATAAATTGGAGCCGTCGAAATCCGCATCATGGACTCATAGGCCATTGTTTCAAATGATCATTAATTGAAAACCACCTCATTGTAATTGTTTTCTGAAAATCGTTATGGCCGATGTTGTTGTGGTCGACTGCGTGCGGCAGTGTTAACACAAGAGTACTGGGGTCATTTCCCACTTATTTTTTCATGCTTGTTATTAGTTTGTTATTATGATTTCGGTTGTTTATTTTTTTATTTAAAGGAGACGGATTATATTGTGACTTCCAAGGCGATGTTTGAGGATTTCGATTTTCGCACTTTCTCACAGTTTCAGGAGTGTCTTCACAGGTACATGGACGAGGTGAACGTTATTCACGTTCGTGGGACGAGCCGTAGGTCGAAAACTGCTTGGAAGTACGGTAAGATAAGGTGATATGGTTTCCTAAAAACCTTGCAGATTTATTACCGTTGTACGAAGTACAAAAGACGAACGAATGCATGCAAGTGTGTGCGACGTTAGTTTTAGCAAATCGGTTCTCGTGACAGATGTTGCACATGACGACTTCATGTGGTCCGACGAGATACGTGTCTGGCTGTGAGCTATTTCAAGCTGTAGCACAACCACCCTCTCAATCGTCTGCTTCGTGATTCCCATCCTACGAATTATGGACTAACCGTGGGTGAACTGGTCGAATGGAGGAGTCTGTTCCAGTAAAATGCTCCAACTGCCGACACTAAGCAGTATGCAGCGGATGTTTACGGGAAGTTCATCATAACTGCTGACGTTGGAAACATCCGCCGCAAGTTAAAGCCTGCGATGTCAAGTGAGTTGGTTACGTAAGATTGGTCACGGAACGTTAGAGAACCTTGATGAGGTGCTGTCGGTTATTAGTGCGATAGGCATGGTGTGCACTGTGAAGAATGAAGGCAACAGATATACGTATATCTGCTCCGCCCAATGAACGCGGATTGAACTTTTCTGATGTTTCCCACATGCGGCGAATGTGGATGCCACCCACGGGATAAACAGACACAAGTGTGTTACTATACATTTCCTCATACATTGGAAGCCGTAAGTTATATCAGATCCTCGTAACAGACGGTATGGGACATGGCCGACCAGTGATATACGGGTACGTTTGTAGTGAGAAGTATGCTTAACTACGTAGACTTTCCGAAATTTTTTAAGAAATGATGGGCGAGCAGATTGCAGTGGAAACATTTGTCATGGACGAAATGACTGTGCAAATGAGGGCATCCCACGTGGTGTTCGGCTGCGACATCTTATTGTGTTACTTTCATGTACGTGATGTCGTACGTAAGCATGTCATATTTGTCATATTTGTTAAAAGGCAACTCTTTTCGCAGTCGTCTCCTCCTCCACCGAGTGGCTACGGCAGACAATAAGGAAGAATAAGTTACACTGTTCACCGTAAGGTCGAACGTGATTTGTATATCATCGGCCGAACGGATGGGAAGTTTCCGAATTGTTTGTTGTGTAACTGGCTGTACCTCGAGCCGAAGTGGGCCATCCATGCTCAAGGCGATGCCGTCCATTTTGGCAATCGAACAAATAATAGGCTGGAGAACGCAAATGGACGGTTGGAGAAGAGAACGCACCCAAGAGGCCTCCTAGCAGTCGCCATTTAGAAAATATGAATTCACAGTGAGTGGTTGCTGCGAGAGTGCGAAATACAAACGTCCCATGGGTACGACCGTCGTGAGGTCTTGGACGTTGACTGGTACGTAAAGAACATTCTTCACGGAATGACCACATCCGCGAGTCAGCCTGTCTAAAAGCACGTGAAGGGACGGACTTCACGACTCGCTTTCGAAAGGGTATCCGAGTGCAAGGTAAGCGGTTCTCTGGTAGTCACCTTGAACATGACAGCTTCGTGTGCAACAAGATGGTGACGCTTTCGTCGTTGATAGTGTAGAGGGCATATGTGAATGTACTTTTCACCGTACAATGTAGCTTTCATGCATATACATTCTGTCAGCGTTTCAGAAACATTTCTATCCCTACGGTGAGGTCTTTTGTAGTTTTGACGTCTCTTTACAAAGGTCACGTCTCTATTCATGAGCAATAGCTGGTAGAGTACAACCTGCCAACTCGACGGTTGGTAGACCGGTAGCTTCAGCCGTTTGCTGCAGCCAGTTTCAACCGTCACTATAAAGCCCTTCATCATGTGCTTGTAAAACTGCACGACTGTAACAGCCGCACGGCGGTGACTTGCTTCAACAGCATCATTGCTTTTGCCAGTAAGACAGTTGAACATGCAAAGACTGGCTTACCTTCATGCGACTTCCCCGTGAGCTCAGCTGCAAGCGGCGTGCAACCGAGGTGAGTGAAGAGGCCCAAAACAGGATTGTCGTGTGGACACTTCAGTGAGCCCGTACAGATGAACAGCTACTGGTGTGATGTAGATCAGCTGATTTTTCACTCCAAATGTATAAAAAACTGGTAGACAAACGAGTGTCCATTCTGTGGCAAGCAGCTTCAGCCTCAGTCGCCCGGCAAGTGCACGTTTTGAATCCTTATTTTTGTCAGTTCCCTCTACTTCAGACGTTGTTCGCACTTCTCCAGTGACTATGGAAAGCAAGTCTTGCACACTACCCACGACGGATGTCGACTTAGGCCGGTCCGCTGACAGTGTGCCGCTTGCACACGGGCCGAAGAAAGCACGGATCAACATCACCTGGAACGACTATCCTGTTTGTATAATTGAAGAAAGTTAGTTACTCAATATATGTTTACACAGATATGATGATGGACGACATGATGATGAAAACTTCATTCGTTACACTGTTTTAGCCACCCGGGAGGACACCCATAACACATGAAAACCGAAAGCTACATTATGTGCTGAAAAATAGCGCAGGTAATATTTACATTTATCCGCAATTATCTAATACATAATTCAAGAGTCTCTCTCCATGTTTCCGTCCCCAGTGACTCCACGCGTCCACCGATGTGTTTGGCATAACTCGTAAGGTAGAAGAATTGAACGCACCAGTTATAAGTATCTAGGCGTGGCGTACAGTTTACCGTAGTTGAAGTCATCTAGACGGAGAATCTTTCAAGATGAAAGCATGCGGCATAATTAGGCGTTGATCATAGTTTACGTCAACTGGACAGAGCAGATACCAGTGTCAGCGCAAGGCATATGAATCGGAATAACAAACGCGTGCAATAATGTCGACGTATACGATATATTTCAGAACATTTTCACATGAGGCTAGGTGAACAGCAGTGTACTAATTGCGTTTCCAGGATTTCGTTCGCGCCGAATAATCTGCCGAAGCTGTGACTAGAACTGCCTTCTGTTGACTGTATTTCGTGTGTTTTCTGGGCAGACCACCATGAACGCTGTGAATATTATATCATTCTTGAACACCCAGTGTGGCAAAATTGCGAATGCTTCCTCTAGCGTGAGACGGGTATTCCCAAATATGCAGTATTTTCGAACGGAATAACGTCGCTTACACTGTGCATATTTCCGCCGATAGTCGTCTGCACACCTCGTGACCCGAATCGATTTCCGAAAAACGGAATCCATAGCATCACCTTCATATTTTGAGCACACTGCAGTTACTACGACAGCCCCATCATCACACACACTCGTCCATATGCCCCCATTAAGATCACGGTGTACCATCTCAAGAGCTCAACGGTTGTCAGACCACGGCTCATTAATGTGGCCTGATCTTAATGACATTTCAGTGCCAGGCGCGTAAACTACCCTAGGAAGATATATTGTTCAGCGTGCTTTTACTTCATGTGTAACATACGGAGTTGCAACCAGGTCGCTAGGGTTTTGTGCGATGACGAGGCTGTCGTAGTAACTATGTAGTACGCGTTCACATATGAACTATGATCAACGCCTGAATGTGTAGTATGAGTCCACACCAATAACTGCTGCGTCCAGTTGACTTCAGTTGTGATCAACGACTTATAGTTGGTATGCGTTCATACAAGTAGATGCTCAATCCAGTTGACCTAAACTACGGTCAACGCCTAAGTACGCAGTATGCGTTCACATTAATAGCTGATCCGTCCAGTTGACCTAAATTATTATCAGCGCCTGAGTACGTAGTACGCGTTCACACTAGTAGCTGCTCCGATCAGGTGACTTAAGCTACGATTAACACACAAATACATATTATGAGTTCACATCAATAGCTGATCCGTCCAGTTGACTCAAGCTATGATCAACAGTATGCTGACCTCCTCCAGTTCTGGCCAAAAGTGAGATAAAAATCTGGCAGCCGTCAGTGATTCCTGCAGCCGGCAAAAACATATACCAACGGCCATCGGAATCATAAGCGTCCATGATACGAGGATAGAAGGGTTGTTGCTGGAACGGTAGAAGTGGGACTTAGTGTTTTCGTCAGATAAATTAGTATTGACACGTTTACATGGCTAGCTACATCCCAGTATATTCAGTAAGCGATAAACAACAAAATACGCACGTTGTTATTGATAGAGTGGGACGTGTCACCCAAGTTCACGCCACACCTAAGGAAGAAACAACTAGGTGATAACGTAGACCGTTTTCCACCAAATATACTATCACAGAATCAGGCTCAACATATAAAGCAGATGAATAACTAACCAGCAAACGTGGTGGCATAGCTTTTAGTAAGATTTACTGTGACATTTTGTGTATAATGAAATGCAAACGCAACGTGGTCATAAACTACAAATTCAATTATATCTCCAAAACCATGCGAAAATGAGCGTTGCTAAGAGGGGGACATAACAAAAATAGTGTATACTTTATCCACGCATTTGTGAGAAACACGCTCGAGTGTGCGCGATCATTACAGATAATTACATGCGGTACAAAGCAACAAGTGAACATAAAACAAGACAAACATGAAACTTGTCGACAAATAAAGACGTAATCAGAGGACAAATAGTCACAGTTTACAACGTTTGATTTACGCATAAGGAAAGAAGATAGCTCGACTGTTCCACAGATTTAGCCCAGAAAATGACATGTTACATTAATTTATCTTTTATAAGGTTAAGCAAAGACGACGTTTCAAATACTTCGAGGTCACGTCGGGAAATAAGTGCAAATGTATCGTCGAAGGATTTCGCCCATTATTTGACGAAACTTCGATCGGGAAAATGTTGAGATAATTCAGTTTGGACAAGGGAGGATGGGAAATTCCAAAATCCGGCGAAGAACAGAGCAGACTGCAGCGCGGGACCGCGACGACCGCTGGAAAACGTTGAAGAGTTGAAAATCTCACTAATCGCTATGTCAATTTGGGGTGTTGAGCCCCAGTTCATCGCGAAAATTTTCCTTGTATTATGGATGTCCGTGGGAGTCAGAAAATTTGCGAAACGTCACGTGTTACGTGGGAAAACGTGATGTAATCACATGTAATATAAGGATTAATGTAAATGTCGTACTTTTTGACAAAAACTTTAGGCGCTATTAATACTTTTTTTTTCTAGTGAAGTTTATAATATTAGCAAATTATTGTTGTGGCATTCTGCGATATTTGGATAACCAGAAGCTACTTCTACACTGGTTATTACATGGTAATTCAAACTCTGTCCGAAGTTTTGACGTCAGTTTGTTTTATGGAGTTAATGGTTAAGCAAGGATCTATATTTCATAACACACAACGATTACTAGGTGGTTATCGAGGAGGGTTACGAGGCAGGAAAGATAACACGATAGGAGTTGAGGTTTCAATGGGTTTATTATACATTTTTGACGTCAGTTTGTTTTATAGGGTCAATGCTTAAAGTAGAATAAACATTTCATAGTACGCAACAGTTACTAACGGCCAATAGGGAGGGTTTGAGTCAGCGGAGAAAACGCACGATATGAATTGATGTTATAATGACATTATATAAGTTGAAGGAGGGAGATTTTTTCAGCAGTTTTCAGTTGTTGGTCAAGTAAACAGCCAATACTGGCTACAATTAATTATAGCCTGATTGATTACCAGGGTGAACTGGTTATTAAGAGTGGGCATATAAATGTGGAAAAGTGTATATGTGATATATAGTCCTGTTTCTCTTGGTTTTGGTTTACGTACAGCTCTATTTAAGTGGCGCACATGTATAAAATGACACGGTTTATTGAGGGCGTAATGAACCAAGTACTAGATGGGGTGTAAGTAACCAGTGGATAGACAGCAAAAAGTTTCAAGCGGGCTGTTTCAAATGGAGCTCTGATGGTAAAGATGGGTACATACGTTTATCCTGCTGACGGCTAAACGTTATCTGGGCCACATTCAAAAAGGTCATCAGAAGACATACAAAGTTTGAAGATTGATATTATGTTTGATGATTTAAGGAAGCTGTCCGGGCCATTTTGAAAACACTGAATGTTGTTACTGGCTCTGATTTCATTCAGAAGCCTATTCCAAATATAGAAATATTTCACAATAAGGGAGTTGGCTCGTGTCTGTTTCCCAACTAACAAGATTGGCAAAGTGTAACCCTTATTTCTGAGACTATGTGGAGCTGTGTTGGAAGTGGACGGCGAGTGCTGTAGTGATGGCGTCCGGGTTTATCATTTTAAACAGAAGTGTAAGATTCAGCCTTAGTCTTCGTAATCAAAGTGGATCAATGTGAAGTAGTTGACAACGTTCACTGCAGGTGAGTGAGGTTGAATATCTTACTAAGCTTTTGGTAAATGGTAGCTGGGGATTTCCTAAAACAAGTCTAAGTGACTTGCGTAGATGACAGTAAATGAAGATGCGTTACTCAAGTTGAGGTCGAGCACATTTTGTAAACAGCCAGCCTCGCGTCCGGTAGACCGAATGTTTTTCGATACAGTCTACCGTTCGTTCAGTTTTTGCCACCCGAAAGCATACTTGTCTAGAGAAATTGAAGGAGTCTGAATACCATATTCCTAAACCTCGAACGCTGTGTGGCGGTGACCATCTAGTGAGACAGACCTGTTGGGTATTTGGCAATCATAAGTGATAATGTACGATTTGTTTGCTGAGAACGTCATGAGCCATGTTTTGCACCGCGACTCCAATGATGCTAGATCGTGTCGTATATTTTGTAGATACAATGCGAGGTTGCTGGGTTGTCGAAATGTGTGACCAATTTTGATGTCGTCAGCAAGCAGATAGGGTTTGCCATGTTTGTTAAAATCGCATAGGTCATTTATATACGTGGGGGAGAGCAGTGTTCTCAGAACGCTCCCTTGAATCACCCCACTAGTCACTGGTTCTGGCATTGAGCAGTGCTCTTATATGTATTTCACCACGAATTTCCGATGAGAGCATTTTTAGCAAGCAAAATGGATTACGGAAACCAACACGGTGCGTCTGTCAAAAAATCGCCACAGATTCTTCCCAACAAAAGTGCGAATGTAGGCAAGTTTTGGGTATAGCTCTTTCTTCTTGTTGTTACAGAATTATTGTACTCGATGAAGTTTATATAATTGTCCTCTGATATGCATTTCAATATTTCATGAAAAATTTGAAGAATCTCTTTTCACCCCTTAACTGCCGTTTTCAATTTTTTTCGGCCCTGAAGCACAATACCGGCGAATTACACAATTTCCGTTATAATTATCATAATCTTTTTCAGCTTGGAATGTTCCTCGATCTCATTCTTTCAGCAGGTCAATTCGTTCCCATTCCAGCGTACATCCGGATTTCGTGGAACAATCAACAACAATGGTACCAACAAGAAGTGGAGATGGCGAATATAAGAAATAAAATACAACTTAATTTTCCAGTTTTTGTTCATTGTCCTACGTTGAAGTAGTTTTACAGGCGTTCCTCAAGTTTGCAGTTTTATGAAAAGCCAAGTACTCACGTTTCAACAACAGTTCCATTTTCGAAATTATGATCACGCTTTCCTGCTTAATCACGTCCAAATTTAAACAGAAGCATGTGCTTCCACGTCTGTGACATTGATTTTCAATGTATTCTATCTTCCATTTTTCGAAATTACGTAGAATGCCACTCTGTTCCATTTTTCCATTAATCCCTATGCCACTGAAATACCGCACATTCCTTGCTTACGTCTTCGGAAGTTTGGAACAAAAAAAATCTTCAGGCAACAACGTTCTAAGATTTTAGGAGATGAACCATGTCACAAAATTTCAAAAACTTCAGTGGCTAGAACAATTTTCAACTGAGAGTTAGAGATGTTTAGGGTCCACCGATCAGACGTAGCTCACTTGGCCAGCATAAAAAACTCTCCACAGAAAACGGTGGAAAAAATACTCCCTCGCTTACCTTATATAATCTCATCATAACACCAATTCACACCGTGCGTTGACTTCCCCTGCCTCAAACTCTCCCCATTAACCATTGGGAACTGTTGCATGCTATGAAATATATTTCACCTTAAACAATGGTCACATAAAACAAACTGTAGTCAAAAATACATAAAACTCTGAAACGCCCATTCATATCTTGTTTTGTCCCCTGTCTCGACACCCTTCTCGTTTACCATTAGTTACTGTTGAGGGTTACGATATATAGATTCTAGCCTAACCATTGACCCTACGAAACAAACTGACGTGAAACTTTGTTCAGAGTTCCGATTATCACGTGAAAATCATTCTAGAAGCAGCTTGTAGTGGACAAATGGGTATGCGCTAGATCCTCGTCTACTTACAATTTAAAACGAATTTCCTAAAGAGCAATCGAAACGTAGTCTCAACAGACATCAAACTAGATAATGCAGTGAGGTTTGGAAACGAACAGTATTTTCCCAGAAAAGTAGTCAACTCTAGCTTAATCTTGGACCAACGGCAGCAACCACGATAGAAGTAAAAGCAGTGCGAGGTGGGCCACAGCCCACTCGGCAGCATTCAAAAGCGCGCCAAGCGAAAAGTATTTGGAACCTTCAAGCGCACCAAACAGCGTCGGAAAAGGTTCGGGTCAGATGAGTGTGGAACAATGAACAACAATTGCTGCGTGCAATTAGTTACACGACTAAAGACAGTGGCACCGAGATCATATCAGGCCTCCTATAGCAGGCGTGCGCAGAATCATCCGTACAGAAGAGGAAGGCGGGAAGACACGGTTGTAGCCGGGATCCATAGAGAAGCCACAAGGTTGCTGATCACTACAGGCTGCTCGTTAACCAATTATCGCGGAATAGTATAGCAACTACCTTCCAACATTGTACTCCTTATTGAAAAAATCTTAATGATTAATGTTGCGTAGTTTTCGTCAAAAAATATAACATTTACATTATCCTTCATATTGGATGTGGTTACTTCACATTGTTCCACTTAACACATGACATTTCGCTTTTTTTCTCATTCCCACTAGCGTCTCTTTTGCAAGGAGAATTTTCGCGGTGGGCAGGCGTCCAAAACCCTAAATTGGCCGAGCGATTAGCGATAGTTTCAACTTTTTGTCGTCTTTGAGCAATTGACCAGGTCCAATGTTGGCGGCTGCCTAATTCCTCGCCGGATTTCAAAACTCCACTTATTTCCTCACCCAACCTGAACTATTTCAACACTTTTCCGACTAAAGTTACATCAAATAACGGCAAAATCCTTCGAAAATGCAGTTGCACGTATTTCCCGGCGTGACCTTTAAATATTTGGAACGTCCTCTTTACCTAACCTTGTAAAAGGTAAATTAATATAACATCATTCTTTGGACTAGATCTGTGGAATGGGCGAACTGTTTTTTCTTGGTGTGCACATTAAAGGCTGCAGACTGTGAACCTTCTCCTTCTGACTACGCCTTCTCCTGACGACAGATTTCATTTTTGTCTTATCAAATATCATCCACTGTTTTGCCCTGCATGAAATTGTCTGTCGTGATCGCCCACATCCGAGCGTGGTTCTCACAAATGCGTTGGAAAATATACATTATCATTATTACTGACACATCTGATAGTGAATCATGTATGAAAACATTCCCAGCTTCCTTGTATATACGATATTTATACTATTTCCCTTTGCTTGCAAGACTTCAGGTGGATAGTGGTCGGTGAAACGTTGCTCTTAGAAATGATTGAAAATGAGGCTATCAAATGGTTGTTTCCATCTTCGTTGTACGTGGAACGGCGTTAAGAAGGTGCTATATCCCACTCTATCACCGAACATCCTCAGAAGTAAATTCCATTCACTCTAATGCATTGTTTTCAACTAGATCAAGGTCGCAAGGCGTTCATACTAAACAGTGTACGGAAACATGGGAATTCAGGCTGCCTGCAAATCACAGGGAGGTATACCCCTCAGCTGATCACAACAGGATGTTTAGAATGCCAAATATCTGTCGCGGTGCAGAAAAGTATTCCAATCAATATGGCAATCAGCGGAATCAAAAATTATAATTAAAGTATACCCCGAATGCTTCAGATACAAATATCTTACCACTTCCCGCATGTGTTTGTTCTCCGAATTGTTCACGGTAGAAGCCATTCGAAAGAAACAGCTACTAGCTTGAGTGCATACTGCATCATCAGACCTACAACTGTAAATGGATACTGCATACGTAGATGTTTATCACAGCCTAAGTGAACTGGACGGAGCAGCTACTAGTACGAACGCATACCGCATTCTGAGACAATGATCATGGCTAAAGTGATCGGCAGGTAGCTTGAATTCCCGTGTTTCCCTACACTGTTTAGTATGAACGCCTTGCGACCTTGATCTAGTTGAAAACAATGCATTAGAGTGAATGGAATTTACTTCTGAGGATGTTCGGTGATAGAGTGGGATATAGCACCTTCTTAACGCCGTTCCACGTACAACGAAGATGGAAACAACCATTTGATAGCCTCATTTTCAATCATTTCTAAGAGCAACGTTTCACCGACCACTATCCACCTGAAGTCTTGCAAGCAAAGGGAAATAGTATAAATATCGTATATACAAGGAAGCTGGGAATGTTTTCATACATGTTTCGTTATCAAATGTTAATTTTCTTGTTGAAATGCAATGCCAACATTCTGTGGTCATGTGTTGTCATTTCGACCATATCTTCGAAACGCCGTAAACTGAAGCTTTTTTAGGCTGTAGAATGACGTATTTCATCCCTGAAATTGCAACGTGTACATATGTAAAACTTGAAAAAGTGACCTAATGCCAATAATGGATTGTCTTCGCAAAAATGGTGGAGATTTGTGCATCACCAAACCAGTACCTTTGGAACTTATTCGGTGTTATCCAATTATTTCATCGACGTCGCTCATTTAGGATTGATGTACTGCAGGTATTTTGCCTGGAATTCTGAATTGAAAATCTTCAAACATATTTAGAAAAGGAAGAGTCGCGCCAAAATGACCGTTTTCCTTTGTGAACGACCTTCAAGACGAATCCCGTGAAAGGAGTAATTGCCATAAGTAACGGCAGGTTAGCATCCGAACATACGTTGATTGTCAAGTGGGACACCGAGGTTGATTAATGTTTTTTAATTTTCAACCCGCATGAGAAGCCAGTCACAATAACAGGTGTTTCCTCCGTCATCTCTAGCTTTGCATGACCCTATTCGTTCCGTTGTTCCATGGCTATCACTGGCTAAGATATCATTACAACAGCTGTGCCATAAAAGCCTGGAACGGCCCGCTAAATACAAAGGATAACTCAGAATGACACCACTGGTTAAAACATAAAAAACTTGGTGAAATGCAGATTTCCCGGCGCGTATGACCCAATGAGTTTGTGAGAAATGATTTCGGGTTGTATGCGTTTCAAGACACATCGGAATTGGGGTATGATACAGTTGAATGCGTTTGCTTCCGCCAAGACTGTTATGGGAGCTACCTCCGCTGAGTGCTTTGTAAAAGGCCGGGGACCGCCATCTCTGTCTTTGTTTATTCCCTTTTCATTTATCATTTTCTTTATACTCGAAATATTCTTAGTAGCGATTGCAACCCTCCACCGAAAAGACATAAACCACCGTTGGAATTGCGCGCGTGACAAATCATTCCATGAAAGAACGTTAATCCCCGCGCATCACTAAACTTTGTTACCGTTTATCTGTCGAAGCTTGTTCACGCAGTGTTTTCAATCCTACTTCTCATTCCTGCACCATTGTTTCCGTGTACTTTGGTTTCATTTGCGCTTGGCCGCTCCGTGGTCGTATTCACGTAAGTGGCTTTCTTATGAAATCATGTATTTCGTAAATTCGATATCAAGGTTTAGTGTTATTTTCTTCTACTTATCTCCTAATAATTTTCCCGAACCTTATCATATTATTAAGAAGAAACTCGTTTTTATGAACGCCTTTTTTGGATCTGGTTCGGGTGTTCAGCAGGTTCGAGATTTACAGAAGCTAGCTATTGAATCGTTCGCTAACGATTCAAGGTTCACAACGAGTTACGCGTATTCGGTTAATCCAAAAGTTCTTTTCTCAATATCCAATGGCAGAGAAGATTATCTATCTTCGAAACGGTCAAGGAGAAGGTGCTCGTAAAAACTAGATTTAATACGGTACTAATTGAATCAATGTACATGAAAATTAAATATCATACCTCGAATGTGAAATATCTTCACAAATTAAACAAGGAATGTGCCAGTGCAACAACTCTGACAACTAAGCACTGCTCAGTAATGGGGGACGATATAACGGAATTGAGTTCACTCAAACAATTGGTCATTGGCTGGGTCGGAGCAGAATGATTGTTTACGAATCGAGGAATGGTAAGAATTATAGGCTACTCAAGAAAGAATATGGAAGAGGAATGTCTTATTTTGACATTTGGAAATGTACAGGGATCAGGCTGAATAAGAGTAAAGGAAACGTTTATAGTAGTTGGTGTAAGAATAAAAATGGTTGGTACTGTTTATTCTTAGAAAAATGAGGAGAGATAGGGCCACCCTTTAACACTGATTAAATAAGGCACAACAATCTCAAAAATAATGCAACAGACCTTAACAAAATCAACACTAGCTGCATTAGAGAAACGACCATTCTAGATCTAGCCCTTCGACAGACGTCTCCGGTAAATTCAGCGTAGGTCGAAGAAAACCTGGACATCCTGAATTAGCGAGGACAACGTTGAACGATTCTGCGCACTGTTGTTTTTGAAAACTCTAGTGGCGTCCCCCAGGTGGGTTTCACCTCCTTGGTTCGAACTGATTGCAGCCATATTTGATAGATGGCCGATAAACTAGATATATTGGCATTATTGACCCACTGTTTGTTTCCTTAATTATCGAGCGTTTTCTTTCCCCCAGCGCTCTAGAGAAGGGGCAATGTTTAGTCTGATAAATTTTCACTTTCTCGTTACACACTGCTTTTCAAACTTGTTACGTTCCTTGAACATGTAGACTACTTACCTACCGTTTGAATACATACACAATTTGTCCTCGCGCGCATTGGTTTCTACTTTCACGCGATCGTTATTACTGGGAGCCAACTGTAGCAACAACCAGACTTATAACAGTGGGGACCAGAATTCGCTGGAATTTCTTTGCTATTCCAGGGGAACATTCTTCTTACACAGCGGATTTAGTGTGGTTGAATCTCTCTTGAACCCTTAATGCACTGTCGACTCATTTCTCCTTTTTACCTCATCCTGATGTTAGTGGTTTGAAGTAACTTGACATTCACAATGTGATATGAACAGCTAAGGTGGTACTAGTAAGACAATTCCCACGTCACGGAGGGTTTAGGACTTTGAGGACGGTGAGGGTGATCTTATGGCACCCTATGAACAGCAGCTAACTATCCAATATGCTTTCATACGAGAAGGTTGTAGAGACACCCATGGTTGGCCGTGTATTCCAAATGTCTTGCTATTTGTTGGAACTGTTGGCAGTACTGATATTGTTGGATTGGTTGAAGTTCGTCTGGTATGTTTGTCGTCTTTGGCCTAGTATGATACGGAACGCTAAATCCGTGGAGGTGTATTTGATTTGGTTGTAGAAAGTCCAAATGTGTAGACCACGTGGGTGCTCGGTTGGTATCTTAGTAAGACAGAGTTCAAAGGGTGTTTGAACTGGATTTCGTTGAGCAGGATATCTCAGAAGAAGGGCTCTGTCAATCAAGGATAACGAGGCTCTGATCAAGGCGGAATCTTCACTATCCTTTTAGGATGGTCAGTACGAAATAGGTTTGCCATGGCGCATAGGGATGAACCAACTACCTGACAATCGTGCGATGCGTGAGCGATGTCTGCACTCACTTAAATGAAGGCTACTTAGGGATACCACATTAAAATTGGAATATGCGGCCCTTATATCTAGCTACATCAGCAGGGTTTCTCCCCAAACCGCTAATCACGTCAGACGGTGGTATCTACCACATCATCCAGTGCCTAAACCTAGTAAGCCGGACAAGGTGCGAATAGTGTTTGATTGCGTTGCCGCGTACCAAGGAGTGTCTCTTAGCAACGTTCTGTTGTAAGGGCATGAGTTAACCAATAATCTTGTTGAAGTGATCTTCCGTTTTCGTAAGTATGCGATAGCCATCACGACAGATATTGAGGAAATGCTTCTTCAGGTTCGAGTTCCGGAAGTTAACAGGTGAGCTTTAAGCTTTGTGTAGTGAAGCTCACTTTCATTGGATGATTCGCCTGAGGTATGTGGGTTGACTGTTCACCTTCTTAGTGCCACTTCTTCACCATTCTGTGCAAACTACGCGCTTCAACAAGCGGCTGCCGACCATGGGCAGGATTTTATGACTTCAACAGCGTTACCTATAAAGGAGAATTTCTATGTGGATGACCATTGGTTGTTAGTGGAAATTATTAAGGAAGCTATAACTGTTGCAGATGAACTTCATGCCCTGTTACAGAAGGGTGGATTTCGTCTTACAAAGTGGACATCTAACAGCATCGAGTTTGTTGAGCATATACCCTTGGAGAATAGACTGCACAAAACGGTTTGTCTAGACCTATAGTGTTTTGATTACCAGAAGGCCGTGGGTGTCAATTGGGGGGTAAAAATTGAATGCTTCCAGCTCCATGCGCACCTTGCAGACGCGTCTTATTCTAGGAGGGGTGAATTGAAATGCGTTACTTCCTCGTACGACCCTCTGGGAGTAGTTGCTCCATTGCTACTTCCAGGTCGTAAGCTGCTGCAGGAACTTTGTGGTCGGGATCTTGGTCGGGATAGTTTAATAGACGAGACCGATCGTCTAACTTGGGAGAATTGAATGACGAATATTCGATCTGTTAGCTCAATTAGGGTGCTTCGTTGTGTGTCTCCCAACATATCCACTGCCCTAGGAATAGAACTGCACGTGTTTTGTGATGTATCTGAAGTAGGATATGGTGCAGTTGTTTATATTAGGCTGACAGCGTCGAGCGGTTTGGTCAAGTGTTGTTTCGCTCTCGGCAAATCAAGAGTGGCCCCGCGTAAAATATTCACCATCAAATGGCTTGGACCCACGGCGGCCGTCCTCGCAAAAAGACTGGCGAGGCCCCTTGTGGACAAACTGAGAGTGCGTATCGACCGCGTAGTTCCGTGGACGGACTCAATGACAGTGCTGCAACATATTCGCAATACATCGTCGCGCTTTGCAATATTCGTTGCAAACCGAGTGAGGTTAATACGTGAGTATACCACTGTATCGCAGTGGAGACATGCGCCCTCTGAGATGAACCCGTTCGATGTAGCATCGAGAGGAGCTTCGCATTCATCTTCACATGAGATAGACCATTGGTTTCGGAGACCGGAGTTTCTAGAGATTTCGGAAAGCACCTGCAATGACAGAAGAGAACTGCTAAGTTAAGCGTATTTTGACTGCTGCGGCTGTGCTTGCAGTGAATCCCATATTAGAACGTCCGGTATAAGGATATTTCACTTGGTTGAAACTAGTGAAGACAGTGGCATGGCTCTTTCGCTTTGTTGGGTTTGCCTGCCTACCAAAGCCCAGAAGCCAATGTGATCCGGTGGAATCAGGACCATTGCGTGTGTTCGAACTGGAACGAGCGACCAATAAGTTGATCAGGCTTGTTCAGAAAAAATGTTTTCCAGGAGATCTGAAATATCTCTGGGCCAACTCCACTAACAGGAGAAGTATATGTCTTCTGTCTCGATGACGACCAGCAGTAACAGACAGTTTATTGTGTACTGGGGGAAGAACAAGTGGTGGTGTTGATAAAAACGATGCAAAACTTATTATTTTACCGTCCCACGGCACAGTCGCAGAACTTATAGTTAAACAGCACCACGAGGTGGAGGGTCACTTGGATGCCACACATATGCTTGCATCCATTTGGACGAAGTTTCGGTTGTTAAATGGGGAGGCGACTATCAGGCGCGTGAATACCAAGTGCTACGGATGCAAATTACCCTCTACTAAACGGAGTGGGCAGGTAATGGCTCCATTATCAATAAACAGATTGGCTGCTGAGGAGTATCCATTCCGATAAGCTGGAGTGGACTACTTTGGTCCGTTCGAAGTCAAGATAGGTAGAAGCGAACACAAGCGTTACGGCTGTGTATTTACTTGTTTTCATACTCCAGCTATCCATTTGGAAGTTGCCCATTCACTGTCAACTGATTCGTTCTTGATGGCACTTATTACGTTTGTAGATAGACGAGGTGCTCCGGATGCCATTATGTAGCAAGAACGGCGCCAATTTTGTAGAAACAGATTCAGAATTAAGAAACAGACTGCAATCTTTGAGTCAAAGGAAGATTGCTGAGGGCTTACCAGTTCGTAAGATTGACTGGCTCTTTAATCCACCTGAAGCCAGTCATAGAGGTGGGATATGGGCGAAGGCCATAAGAACTGTCCGGTGGGTACTTACTTCCAACGCTCACCAGCAGGTTATGAGTGAGGAGATGCTACTCAGTTACATTGTAGAGGTTGAACGAATAATCAACAACCGCCCGCTCATGCCTATCTATGATGATCCTCAAAACCCAAAAGTGTTGAGACCGAATGATCTGTTGCTGGTTCAATCAAATGGGGTTTTTCTAGGCGACGAAGTTACATTATCAGAGCGTTATACCAAGGGTTAGAGGCAGGCCCAACATCCCGCTTGCGTATCTTAGAAGCAATGGCGAGGTGAATACCTGCCTAGATTGCAAGTATGTCACAAGCGGTGCACTGCCTCACGCCAATTACAGGTAGGAGACGTCGCACTCCTTTGTGATACATCAGCTCCCCGGGGTGTTTGGACGAAAGGCATAGTGACCGATGCAGTCCCAGCATCAGATAACCATATAAGGCAAGTGTTTGTGAGAACACAAGGTTTTGTTAGGCGTGATATTAGGCCGCCGTGCCCTTCGGTATGGCGCGACAGAAGTTAATTCCGGCATGC
This sequence comes from Paragonimus heterotremus, assembly GCA_013368495.1. Taxonomy (NCBI): domain Eukaryota; kingdom Metazoa; phylum Platyhelminthes; class Trematoda; order Plagiorchiida; family Troglotrematidae; genus Paragonimus; species Paragonimus heterotremus. The sequence goes on from LUCH01017331.1 coordinate 35,233, forward strand.
CAAGAGCGGCTTTAGAATCCCCCGTGCTCTATCCTCCGATGGTCTTCGTGGGCTTGTATAGAAAGCCCAAGTGGTTTTCGGGGCCCGGCGTTGGATTTGTTGAAGTTCGCCTGGTATGTTTGTCGTCTTTCCCTGGTATGATACGGAACGATGAATCCGTAGAAGTGTATTTGATTTGGTTGTAGAAAGCCTATCCTTAATCTGCCTTTATTTCTTTGTTATGTGCAGTAAACTATCATAATGCATTTTGTACCATAATTGCGCATAAAATGTTTCCTATTGTCTTCTTACAACAATCATCGGTAATCTGTTAAAACTTCCTCCTCAGTGTTGATGGTACGTTCTCATCTTCACCTGTATCCGGTTGTTTTAATGAGTTCATTTCCCGTTGATTGGTGGCAGTTTGTGAACACGTGCTTAATTGCCCCATTTTGAATTTCTTTGCTAGATAATTTGTGTACCCGGTCAACTCACACTCAAGGTGAGACAGTGCCTTTGTTGTAATTTTAATAAACAGTACCATAGAAATTTCAATCCTTTCGATCGCCTTTTCTGACGTTTCCTGGACTTGGAAGATAGTCCCGTTAACCCGACCGTCTGAATAAACGTTATTGGAATAGTCGAATACTCGTTACCGAATGAATTAGCCCAAATCGCCAAGAGTGATTTAGCAGACACTGTTTGGTTGCATGTCTGCGCTCTCCCGTTTGTTCAGCCGTCCAAGATCACAGCAAGAATCTTCGGTTGTGAGATACAGTTTAATTTGAATTGTGCAATGGAGCTTGCTGCAGTGTTATTAGCGCCGTTTCAGTTTTCGCTTGTGTAAGTCGTGTGTATCCCATGCTGGGCTTTTGACTCGCGCTTGTTTGTGTTGATCCCTTTTACAGGACTGTTGACGGAACCCTTGTTTCTGAAGAGCGCTTCCCCGGCGTCTCCTCGTTGCTCCAAAATTGGTGCAATAGTGTAACGGACGATCAGGGTAAAGACGGCCTGCCTGTATGTCACACGGTCGCTAGTTAGCTGGCTGGTCACTCTCCGCTTCTTGTCAAGCTTTGTTTCTAGCCTACATTACCGGCCTAGTTGCATTACGCATCGTTGTCTTGTGTAACTACTGTGGAGAACAGGCACGGCTCTAGACGCAGATGCATATGTCAGTGGTTTGCAGTAAATTTACATCCACAAGGTAATATCTACAGGCAAAATTACGCTAATAAAGCGGCTGTCACTTCGCGGAGGTTCAGGACTATAGGGACGTCAAACGTGATCTCACCGCACGTTTCTGACAACCCAATAGCACGTGGTGTTTTAACAAGGATGTTGTGTTACAGATGTACTGTCTTGATGAAATCACCGGGAGGCTGGATGGATGCAGAAAAAGTAGGTATTCTATTAAAACCTGAGAATGCGGTATGCACGATTAACAACAGAATTCTTTTTACAAACTGAGTAAGAGTTTACCCCTGGGATCGGAATTTTTGCGTTTAACTAGGAGGTACTTAACCAAGGTCAGTGAGTGTAAAAAGTGAAGATCCACGAGGGTTTGTTCCAGGGCCTTCATTGTTCTTGGATTGTGTGAACGCCTTAGAGCTTTGAATATTTCGCAGGTGTACGTTTGCATACAAGGTCAAACCAGCTGGCTTTTCAAGTGAATTGAGAGTGCCAGAGGGAGTGCTTAGCATCCACAAGTGGGCAGTATCTCGGGAGCCACTACTGAGCGTGAGCGAATGTAAATAGTTGTTGGCGGTGAAAGTGACGGATGTTGCTAGGCGCACATGAGGGCCAGGAAACTCGGTGGTGATCCAGCAAACATCAAAGATAAGTTGTTTTGGAACTAATATGCGGACGGACTTCAAAACTTCCAACCCATTTAACAACTTATTCGTCAACCTTAAGCGTATGGATTTCCAAAGAGGGCTTGCATATCTCGGTTTGTTTTCCCCTGAGAGAAGATGCAAATATGAGGATTTGGTTGGAGCCTTCAAAATGTCAGATGGTGTGGTTGATACTGGCGAAGCAGCTGTTTACCCGCAATGGCAACGCAGCGCTTCAGCTGCATGATTGGAAAGCTTCAAATCCGGGTGCCGACAGATACATTCGGGCTCACTTTCTCTCTCGTAAATTATGGAATGATTGGAACAAGCTGTCAGCAAAAGTAGTGTCAGCCACGACGATGAGCGGCTTCAAACAAGGGCTTAACAAATGTCCTTCCTTGGTGTTTCCTGATTTAGTCTGAGAACATGAACTGTATGTTTCATTCTTCCTTTCTATTTTCTATTTCTACCTCTGACAGTTTCCCTTCCTTTACTTCTACCGTACAGAAATGATCCTTTACAAAATGTCTTCCCCCATCGATTTCTGTTCACGGACTCCAGCATGTGACCAGACAATTGGATTCTGAAAAACGCAGGATAGTATAAGCGGCGGCAGTGACCTTCAATACTACTTTGATGAGTTGTCACGCTGATCAACGGATTTCCTGATCAAAGTCACGGTCTCGAAAGATGACCTTCCTATGAAATGAAGTGGAACTTTGTCTTCTACAATCGTTGTGGCACAGTGGGATTCGTGGAGTCCATAAGTGCAAGACAGTGTATATTCCTTTGCAACCATCGTATTTTATGTGGAATGGCCCTATTCGTCTGTGATGTGGTATGTAATGCTGGTTAGTGAATCTGGTTGTCGTTGTTTTGTGGATGTGTGAATGCAGAGCATAATGTCAGACCCCAGAGTGTTCTCGGACGTCTCACAATTCCTGGCTCGAAGTTACTTTTCACGAAGTACGTGTTCTCAGAGCAGAAAACGTCGTTGTTTCAGGCCTCCATTTGACAAGACATGTCACAATGTTTTATAGATGTTACCGCGTTTTTGCTTGTCTTGTCAGGTGGAAGGTTCAAGTGGTCAGCTACCTTTACCTTTCTATTTGTCTTGTATCGTAATTTGTGGAACGTGCACAATTGGTCCGGAGTTTAGAATATCTAGTCCGGACTTTCGTTTAAAGTGTTGGTGTTTTCTAACACAACAAGCATACTCTCGTATGTTGCAGTATTGTCCTTGCTTTTGCTGAGCAACAACCTCAACGACGACAACAACGGCTGGCTGCTTGAAAACTGGCTATGCCATCGATAAAGCATAGGTACTGAACTAGCCTAGAAAGTAATTTCACCAGTTTTCACTCCAAAGATCCTAATGCATGCTGCACTGAATCCTCATATGCTAGTCCTGAGGTAGATATTGTGGCATGCGGCACGTAGGCTTGTGAGTAGAACAAACATTGGGTCTCAGGGAAATCCTTGGAGTTGTTAGAAGCCAGAAGGAACATTCCCCCTGGCAGTTCATATAGCAAGTCTAGGAGAGATATCCGCAAGAAACTGAAACGTAGCCCAAGGGCCAATCATGAGGCTTGGTTAATGAAAGAAATTGAGTAAATAGAAATCGCCTTTGTTTCAGGTAATACCGGCACACTCTTCAAGCTTGTCGGTGCCACTGAACCCAGGCGACCGTCTGTCAGTGCAGTTAACAGCGAGACTGATGGTACACCCATCCATAAGAAATCCGGAGTGTTGGGATTTTGGGTGAAACGCTTTAAAGGTCAATTTAGCTGGCCTCCTGCTTCCAGCATATTACCGCCACAAACTTGTGATGTAGCTCCCTGGTCGGTAGATTTGGAACCGCTCACCGAGACTGGGATTCGCACTTGCATTTCGGCTCTCAAACGTAATTGGACTGCTGGTCCAGGTGATCTCGTGCCGGCACCTTTCAGGGAAGATGGTGAGGCGTTAGTGAGGACCTAGACTCGGTTGGTTAACCTTGTGTAAACAACGGGGGCCATCCCTTTATGGTTGGGTCACTCGGTAACAGTTCCCATATTCAAGAAAGCAGTCCGGAGCTCTTGTTGCAACCATAGAGGCAATAGTTTGACCCCACTCATTTAAGGGGTTCTGAACTACATCGTACTTTGTCAATTCACTGCGATTTGCGAGGTGAGCGTTGGTGAAGAGCATGCAAAGTTTTGCCCTTGGCCGGGTTGTATAGATTAGATTTTTGCCCTCCATCAAATTATGATGCGGCGTCATGTATATCGCTGGCCAACAATTACTGTATTCCTCGACTATGAAGGTGCGTTCGTTTCGGTGGATCGATCTACGTTTTTAGGGTCGCTTAACCGCGGAATCGTACAGAGCAAGTAGGTTAACATACTGTAGGCGCTTTATCCCCGTACTTCAACTCAGGTTAGAGTTTAGGATGAATTGCTTGGCGGTTTCAGCACCAGAAGAGGCGCACAAGAGGGCTGCCCACTTCCACCATTTTTTCCAATTTTTTGGTAGACGGAATAATGGGGGACTGCCTCCAGCAATCGTAAGACGTCGGTGTGGACCTCCTGCCTGGTGGAAGACTAGCTAATCTTGATTATGCTGACAACAAGGTATTTCCGTTTGCAATACAAACACTGTTAGGCATTATTTCGCATTGTACTAAGTGCTTCGAAATCTGCTTTGCGGCCTCAAAGTGCAAAGCGCTTCTGCAAGATCGCTATGGTCACGTTGGCATGATGCTGGGTAATAAAGTTATGGGGGCTGTCGACCTGCTTGTGTGTTTCGGAAGCTGCAAAAAGTGCGTGCTATAACTGAACGCGACCAGTCGTTATGAACAATGGTGAACGAATAACGCAAACAGATTGATGGTGAGTAACTTGTTGGAAGATTCCGAGACTTTCAGCTGTAGATAGGCACCCGTAAGGTCCAACTTGGCGAAGAACTTGCCACAGTTGATCTTCGCGAATAGACCATTGGATAACGGGAGAGGATACTGGTGCATATCCAAAGGAGCAGTTAGAACGAGAAATCATAGGATACCAGAACCTGTAATGACAGAAGGTCGACAACGGGAGCGTGCCATGAGATGCCATGTGATCAACCTATTGCAAACAGCTAACCTTCCGGGACACCTGGGGATTAAGAGGCTTCTGAAGTTGGTAAAATGGTAGGAGACTGTCTCTAGTATCCGTCATCCTAGACTTTTGCTGGTTGAATTTACCAACCCTCGACATTGAGGCAGTTGCTTCTCATCTGCAGGAACCTTCAGAGATTCGTGGTAACCCAAGATAACCCATCTAAGACGAGAAAAGATATAACGTTTTGTCTTCACCCAGACTACACGTCGAAAAAATCTCCACGTGTACATCAAGCGGTTGGGGTGCTCGGGACTCCTGTTTCAAAGCTAGCACACTATCGCGTCTGTCCAGTAGTTTCTTACAGAGTGGGCCCAAAGAATCAGCAAGGGCATGCACATCAGAGCAGGTTTTAGCAGGCGTTGCCTCGGAGGGCCGGTTTACCTTAAAACAGTTAGTTGCTGCTACTTCAAAAAATGGGTAGACCCTCGAACGTAGCGTCCGAGCTCGCCCCTTCTCGCAACCTTGAGCTAATCTCAAGAAGAGCAGTTGATAAGAGACTGCCTGGGGTATGCGCTAACGCGTGTTGGAAACAAGTTGGGAGAACTCCAAGACGTCACCACAGATACAGATTTCATAACGATTGCTGAATCGTGGCTGAAGCCGGAGATGGGTATTGAAAACCACTGTCCACCCGGATATCGTTTATACCGGGATGATCGACAGGGCGGAAGGACTGGAGGAGGGTCCTTGCTTCTAGTGGTGAAACATCACGAACAACGGTCTGGCAGGGCACTCATAACACCCAACCTGCAAATGGTCGTTTGTTCCGTGAAACGGCTGCACTTAATAGGGATGGTAGCGTACGCTTATAGGAGTCCCTTGGCGACAGAGACCGAGGATGATGAACCGTTGGCAGCCCTGAGTGATCATGCATTCCAAGCGCGGAAGATCCTTTTCCATGGAGATTTTAATGCACCAAAAATCTGCTGGATACAGTAGCCTGCACCGAAAAGGTCGTTCGGCAAATCTCCCCTTAAATTCCTGTACACCAAGGTCTTGGTTCAGCACGTAAATAAACACAACCAATGGAAACCTGAACAGTAAGCAGCTGTGTTGGACCTGGTGATAACTAGGAATCCGAATGAAATAGATGACCCCGGGGTCGGGCCTCCTGTTGGTAGAAGCGACCATAGGGTCATTAGGCTAACGTTTGCGTTAGCGATCGTTAAGCCTCCAGATAAGTAATGTCGGGCCTACAGAGAATCACCACTGACACGATGATCTGTGAGGGGGAATTAAAAGCATGGCCAGGATAACGATGTTGGGATAAGTTGGACCAAGCTTAAAACTGGTTTGCTGGATTTATCTGTTAAGCTTGCTCCACTTCGGAAGGTTATCCACCGCGGGAAACCCCCTTGGTGGAGGCGCAAAGCGAGGAAGTTTCAAACCCCGAATCCTACGGATTAGGGGGAATTCGAACACGCAGACGGGCATTAGTTTTATCTGGAGTACAAACGGGCGCAACGCAGAGCCAACCGGCTTCACCAGGAGTGCCGACTCTCGTAAGAGGATAACTCGGCCCAGCGAGCTAAACAAAACCCGAAGACGTATTACAATTGCGTCCAGTCCGAAACCTCCATTTGAGTGCCCGTTGGGTGTGTCAGTAACGAAAAAGGACAGAACACGTTCACTGGAAAAGAAAAGCCCAAGAGTTGCTCCAGTTCTTCGAGACGGTGCATAAAAAGGATGGTGGCAAGTCACTGCACGTTGACTTCGCGCCCGATATATCTATTAGGACAGAAGTGGTAGCCACTGCTGAAGAAGTGCGAGGTCAGTTAGCTGAGCTAAACGTCACGAAGGCAGTGGGACTAGATGATATTCACCGGGCAATTCTAAGGCCACTTGCGGATGTATTACCAGTTCCTTTGGTTGGATTATTTAACAGATCGCTTGATGGAAGGTATCAGCTGTCACACCGATACACGAAGGGGGCAGTAAGAAAGAGGCCTCAAACTACAGGCCTGTGAGTCTTACGTCAGTTGTCTTGAATGTGCTTGAACGGGTCTTAAAGGGGCAAGATAACGCAACATATCGCGAGGCATGGGCTAGTCGTGGCTCCGCTACATGGCTTCGTAAATAAGAGATATTGCCTTTCTAGCTTACTGGCTTTCTTAGATGAGATCACCCTACAACTCGTAAAGGGAGATTATGTTGAGGTCTGCTATTTAGATTTCAGAAACGCCTTGAACTCCGTACATCACGGAAGTTTAATGTTGAAGTTGGAGGCATTCAATAAATCTCCTGGTATTTTACCGTGAGTGAAGGCGTTTCCGCGTAACAGGAGCTTCCGTATGCAGGTGTAGTGCTTCAGACCACACACTGCACATGCCACCGGTGGCGTTCCACAAACGCCTATTGTTCTTGATATATACTACTGATTTCACAAAGAAGATTAGCAGTCCGTGCTACATGTCCGCGGGTGCGGTGAAAACCGTGGGACTCCCAAGTGGGTCATCGATGCATTGGGACTTCGATGGAATTTACCAGTGGACAGTTGACTGGGAACTCACGTTAAATTTAGCAAAATGTAGACAACTAACGAGTGTCGAGACCGAGGACTCTCTTAAATGCATGGGAGGGTCCGGGCAACGTACGCTCATTCAAACAATTACCGAGATGAGGGGATTGAGAATGCAGGTCACTGGAAACTTCAAGGTGTCAACTCAGTGTATGTTTGCAGCCCGTAAAGCAAATCGGGCACTTTAACTACTGAAAAAGACAGTGATCTCAGGGAAACTCAGCGTCCTTGTGCCTCTGTGTAAGGCTAATGTGAGATCACATCTACAGTATTGTGTGCAGGCCAGGTGTCCTTATTTGGTCGAGGATGCCAAGGTCCTAGACATGCTGCAACGCATGTTTACAAAGTTCTTCGTAGAAGTTCGGGGAGTGGACCACTCCATCAGACGTAAACATCTAAATCTCTTCTCCTTAGAAAGAATACTGAGACGAGAAGATCTCATAGAAGTCTTTGAGATCCTGAATGGGTTGTCTGAGGCTGGGTAGAGACTGCTTACTCGCAACGAAAACTCATCGCTTCAAGGGCACGGGTTAAATATTATTGAGGAGAGAGCTAGGACTCAAATCCGGGGCAAATTTTTCTCGCATAGAGCTTTAAACAGCGGGACCAAATTATCGTCGGATGTGGTGTTGGTCACTACGGTTGCCGACTTCAAGCGCAAGCTTGATATTCGTTGGTTGGCAATATTTCCGGATACAGACTGGTGACGAGTATGATAAGGTGACCAGGATCTACAAAACCTGACGGTAAACCTCTCTTCTTCCTCTGTCCGCATCCTTGTTAAGTTTCTCACTCCTTCTCTATTATGGTTATAGACAATTTGCGTAAAACATCATTATTAGTTACTTGTTTCTGGGCTGTTGTTTTATCACAAACAGGAGGTTATTTTTGCTCTGTCATTCGAGAGTTTGACGGAGATTATGATGGCATCAACAATGGCTTTGATCCTGTCTACTGATCTTAGTATACCACTATTGATGAAGGTGATTTCAGTGCTGCTTCCCCACCCCTCATTCAACCTCTAGCATCCAAGTGATCGCTTACATAGTCCTGATGAGGACTTGATCAGGGATATTCTCGCTGCTCATTCAACAATATACTGTGTTCTACATAATACCAAAAATTCCGAAACACTGCTGAAGGGAAGTTTTTCTTCAGTTCAGATCACAGGAATTGTGGCTAGTAACCGGTTGATGTTCAGCTTCTTGCACCAGTGCGTACGGATCATCCCACCGCGACAAACGAGACGGCATATCTATCTCAATCCTCAGATTATTATAAATCACCCGCTTCACAACAGATATGTTGTCCACTGTGTTCCAGAGGTGGTATACGCCAAAAAATAGCTTCCCATCTAAGATCCAATTTCTCGTAGATAAACCAAGGTCTGAGCGTGGAATGCCTTTCACTGGTATACCTCCCATGGCGGCAAGTTTGGTGGAGATGACCAAAATACCGAAGGTCACCAGTAGCCCACCACCTCCCGCACAGGCATAAAACCTGGCACGGCTGACCTCAAAAGGGTCGGTTTAGCTCAGGTAGTATCCGTTACACATCTGAAGGCAAACATTTTCCCAGATGAAGGTACGAAAGTACACGTAACTAGCTGGTGGTGTATGTTTACCAATGTTGTTTCTCTAAGAAACAAAGTGGAGGAAATGCGACAGCTTGTCGACTGAAAGAAGCCCAAGATCGTAGGTATAGCGGAGACGTGGATAACGCTGGACATAGCCGATCACGAGATAGAACTTCTTGGCTATACTACCTTCCGCAAGTACCGGCCAGCCAGCAGAGTTCGGGGCGTAGCAATCTACTTTGGTGCTGAATTACACGCATCCCCAAACAGACAGCCAACCCTGCTTTCACTTGGACAGTCCTTGTGGATAGATGTTAGGAAACCTCACTTTTCCTAAGTCATTGTCGACGTCATTTATCGCGCCTCGTTCGCAGCCCAAGAATGAGATGAAAAAATGCACAATGCCATTAGACGGGCCACCGCAATCCCCGAACATCGCACAATTGTTCTAGGGGACTTCAACATCCCGCATGCAAGCCTTTTCAGTGGGCTAACGTTTGGTACTGTGGCACGAAATTCTAAAACCTCGTGCAGGAAGTAGGACTCACCGAGCATGTCAGTCAACCCATAGGGCGGAGGAAAGGTCACAAGCCATCCCGACTAGACATGGTGTTAACTACTGAACCCCACATGGCGGATATAGTCGAAGTTGGCGCGCCATTAGGTGGAGGCGACCATGCCACAATCATCCGCCTTGTAATGTCGGCTCGACGTAATTCCAGACGAGTCAACTTTTGAAAGATGCGATAACATTTATCCCAAGCTAGCTGGCCACCATCTGGAGAATGCAGCACAGTAGATGAAAATCCAGAGTTCATTATGTTACACCCAAACACCGCAATAACCAGTTCAGTTCCATTTTATACCCCATGCCCTACCCGCAAGTCGTTCTGGCTCAAACCATCGACCAAGCGTCTAATGAAAAAGAAGAGGGATCTGTGAGATGCATTTCTCCCTGAAGGAGATGGCGCCTCATACCCGACATACAGATGTTGTCGTAGTCAATGCACAGCAGCCGTGCGCGCCGACCGCGTGGCCTACCAAGCATCACTTAAGAGATCTATCGCCGGTTGCCCTGAAAGATTCTTCGGACACATGGCCTCCCTGACCAGGTCAAAAGTTGTCATATCCCCTCTCAAGGGATCTTCAGAACTCTCTGCTCCTAACTACGAGGCAGCTGAGATATTACGTGCTTAGTATGCATCCGCCTCCAGCAACTTCGCTGAGACTGAACCATGCGCCATGGCTTTCTGTCCGGATCATTCCTAGAATTTATACCCCAACTTTACCACGACCAACGTACGCGTGGATAAGCCCCCGGTGTTAGGACAGGTTCCCCACAAATGCTGAACAGGTTTGCAGATGAGCCGGCGAAACCGTTTGCTTGTTTGTTCTAACACTCATACCATACTGGTTGTATTCCAACCACTTGGAAACACGGCGCCATCTCTCCCACCCACAAGGGTGTGGATCGAACGAACGCCAATAACTTCAAACCAATCGCTCTGATACCAACCGTGTCAAAAGTGATGGAGAGCATAGTAGACGATTTTGTGAGAAACTATTGGATTACTCACTTACTGTTGGTGCCGGAGCAGCACGGCTTCAGAAACGGTCACTCATGCATGACTAACCTACTGACTGCCGCTGACTCGTGGACAAAAGCTATCATGGAACGCCTCCCACTTGATGCTGTGGTTTTAGACTTTGCGAAGGCGTTCGATAAAGTTGATCACAGTTTACTGCTGGGCAAACTGAACGATATGGGCTGATGTAGTGAGGCTTGATTTTGGCTCAAACAACACCTATCCTGTCGGACAAATACGGTTAGAGTTAATGGTGAGCTATCCATGTCGTTCAACGCTACAACTGGGTCCCCTGTTCTCATCAGCTTGCGTTAACGATCTCTCAGGCGTGAGTAACTCCGCCGTTGTGATGTACGCTGACGATGCGAAACTATGGCGTTTCTTACAAAACGTTGAAGACTCAGAAGACTTTCAAAGAGACCTAGATGCCCTGCATCTATGGTCCGTAGAAACTCGACTGTCCTACAGCACGTCCGAGTCAAAGACTATGTACGTTTATCATCACAGCACTGAAACGTATCACATCGGTGATGCTACCCTAGCCACTGTCCACCAGCAGCACGAACTAGGTACAGTCGTCACGCCAGACCTCTCCCCTAGTACCAACATTATGCTGTTGGTAAAGAAAGCTAGCAACAGGCTCGCTATGTTCAGCAGTCTCCTTGAAAACTAACCAGTCGACAGATTCTCACATATCTACAGCACACCAATTAGATCACTGCTGGAAGTCAATATTGGGGTATGTGCACCGTAATGGAAGAGAGAGGTCACTGCTCTAGAGGCAATCCAGAGTCGGGCCACTAAGAGGGCTGAGGGTTTACTTTCCTTGTCGTGTGAAGACCGTCTCTAGAAGTTGGAACTACTTTCCCTAGCCTACAGGCATCTGAGGGGTGATCTTATATTAACATACAAAACCTTATGTTCTCCGAGTCACCCCAACAAGCATCTTCTTACACTCGCCGGCACAGTGCGTCTCAGGAGCCATAAATGCAAAATATATATACCACGTGGTAGCCTTTTATGCAGACTACGTAGTTCTGTTGTCAAAGTCTGTTCGACAAGGAAAGCACCTCCGGCGACGACTGTCATGGTAAAGTCAGTCGATGCATTCAAAAGGCAACTAGATGACTGGATTACCCCAAGATGACTGTTGACCGTCGGACACGTACAGCTTCATGTACCTTCATTGTTGTCATTTCCTTCTCTCTTTTTTTTCATTTTCCCCTACGGTCTTCGTACAGTTTTAATTTTCCATTGTTATCTAACAAAACGGTGCGACCTCCCCAGGTGTCCTACTGTTGCTAGCTGCCTCAACTTCATTTGTACCACGAGTCTGGTCAGCTCAATGACTAGTAATCGCAAAAGATTCCGGAAAATGGAAGTGGGGAAATTACCTAACTACCTGGAAATGCAGTCATGAGCGAACTACACCCCAGTCCACTCTGTAGATGATATGGGATGTTTACTGTCATCGCTTCTGCAATCGTAGGTGAATACGCACCATTATCGGGTTCCAAACGGAACAAGCCTCCAAGTCAACTACATTATAGTATACTCATACTCATTCTGACGAAGCGGTATGCTTCGACGTATTATCGATTATCAGGATCTGAAGCTGACCAAAAAATCTACTCTGCCTGAAAGAATCAGTGTACATCGCTAATTCGACGTGACCATCTTCATTATCACCAACGTCTTACATAAGGCTTTATCACTGATTCAAATAGTCTCCTCTTATTTGTAGCATCAGTTTGCAAGACAAAAGCCTGAGTTCCAAAACTTTTAGGCCCATCAGGCCTTACTAGCTTTGATGCGAAGACTGCTGTTGTCGTTGCTGAGCTTTACAACGGTGTTTTTGCGCAGTCGCCATCAGCTCCTTAGATTCGTATTGACACTGAAATCGATGGCACTTACCCTGTGGATACTTCATCCACGGCGGTGTTGACTAACCTCAAGTGCACTAGAGGCAGTTCTCCTGGCCTCGACGGTACACCTCCCCAGGCTTTGCGAGAAACGGCAGAACGGCTTGCTGACCCACTTAGCTTACTACCTACGTAATCCTCCGCCCTGGTAACAGTACCCAACTGTTGGAAACTCGCAAGGATTACTCCCCTTTACATGGGTGGCAGGCGAAATTGACCCAGTGACTACAGACCAATTGCATGGCTACCAAGCGTCTCATAAACTTTAGAGGCGCTTGTGTACGACTCGCTCCATGAGTATCTCACTTCCCGTGAGTTCTTTTCCAGTGCTGAGCACGGATTTCGCTAGGAGCGTTCGTGTACCACAAATCTGCTGATAGCCACCGACAACTGGACAGAAGCAGTTGGTCAGGGCAACGGAGTAGACGTCGTATACCTCGACTTTGCTAAAGCATTCGACTACCCGGATCATTCTGTTTCGATCGGCAAGCTTTGCCATTATGGAGTGCGAGGCAACCTCCTCCAGTGGCTTGAGTCGTATCCTGCTACCCATATTCACAGGGTGCGCGTTAATTGTGTATTCTCTACCTGCAGGCCTAGCCTCAGTGAAGTACCCCGAGGTTCAGTCCTTGGCCGACTGTTATTTTTGGCATTCAATAACGATCTCACACTCACCATCACTTCTCTGTTATTGCTGTTTGCGGACGACGTCAAAATTTGGCGAGCCGTCAACAAAACCGATGATTCAGTCATCCTACAGAAAGACCTTTGCATTCTATTCAACAGGTCTCGAGTGAACCGATTCGACTTTAGTGTTGGTAAGTGTAAAGCAATACACATTCACAGCTCTCTGAAAACCATGTACTACCTCAAAAGTTACCCGCTTTAGAAGAACCTAGGATGCACTGCTTAGCACACTCTCTCGTGCTTTTCAAACGCTGAAACAAAAGCAAAAGGGCCACCAACACCCTGGTGTTATTGAAACGTCTCTTCAGCAAGTTCAATCCTAATTGTTTTCAGCTTCTTCATAAAAATTTAGTTCGACCGCATCTGGAAGATGGAACTGTGCTCTGGCCACCACATCGCCAAAAGGACAATTTGCTCCTGGAGACGGTGCAACATCGATCCATCAAGGGTCTGAAAACCAGACAACATAAAGAAAAGCTGAAATCTTTGAACACATACTCTTTGGAGTATCGTCGGCTTAGAGATGACTTGGTGTTAGCCTGATGCTCAACAGAGGGAGTAGCGTGACACTGAGGGGCCACCCCCTAAAACTAGAGGTCCGACATAGTAGACTGAAGTGCAGATATGGCTTCCTCTCGTTGCGCGTTTGCAAGGCTTAGAATGCTCTAACAGACCATGTTTCTTCCGCTAGTTCTGTAGCGGTTTTCAAGCCTCGCCTTGACCAACCTCTATCGCATTAGTTCACACACCGCACTTCTTTTCACCATCTCAGCCGGTTGCTGAGACCATTGGGGTTCTGCCTATCATGATACAGAGTTTTCAAAAGCTCCAGCTTCCCACTTCCGTTTACAACCCATTGAACCGCAGAACACAACGTATCTCACATACTCTCACCATTTAAGCAGTTCACGTGCTCGGTGCGGACAGACAACAATCAAACCGAGTTAGAATCGGCTGTGGAACCCCAAACTCCGTATTATTGAATCTTACCTGAGTATTTGGAGACGATGATACTACAGAAGTTTTATACTTTCATCTCCGCAAGAAACCAGTGAAACCAGTGAACTGAGCGGAAGCCGCTTCCGGTTGGCCCCAAAAATGCGAACGGCAAGAACCAATAAGAACACGGATGAAGCAGACTCCGGATAGGCAGTGTCTTGAACCGCCAGGAGGTTTGTAAATTTTCTATAAACTGATTGGTATCTATAAATCACTAACCCTGTGGCCGCGTAAGCGCACGAAAAGATATTTGAATTTCACGCCGATGCAGTAACAGCTTGAGATAGCTCATTTATGACGGAATAATCGGGTTTCACGGGATTTTGAAGATCCAGAAAAGTCTCCGACTTGTTATTGACGCGCTTCTGGGTGGCGAAAAACGATTACTTTGGCCAGGGACAATCTTAAGTTGAGGAGGATCATCGGAACATAAACACAGATTTGTTAACAGAATATATGGAAATGGTATGGTGCAAGGGTCCAGTTGTCTACATCAGGGAAACCCCAAGCGCGCACAACACACACTCTCCTACAGGACATGCAACAGGACACACATACAAACACTCATCAAGTTTAGTGAACAAAACAGTCACACAACAACATGCCAGCCCTACTTATTTGTGTAGTTCCTTCCATATTGATTGCCCTCCCTATCAGAAATTGTTTGAAAGAGCAGACGGATCGAAAATATCTGTGTTCACCCTGAAATATTCGCCCAAACTTATTCTAACTATTTCAAGGATCGGGGCTGAGACTACCCCTTCTGACAGGTTGTTTCAGAGGGGGACCACCCGGAGTGCAAACGAATAACGCCGGCAAAGTAAACGGTAGCGTTGGTGCTTAAGACTAAGATTATTTCGCGAAAATTCCCATTGAATCATAGAACAATAGACGTGGCGAACAATTGTTTTCGATAATTCATCATCAGGTCAATACAATTATATAGATTCGGCAAAATCAAAAACAGTGCGTACACAAGACAAAGAGGTTTAGCAAAATGTC
>LUCH01017332.1:0-50262 GCA_013368495.1 Paragonimus heterotremus
GAAACCAAAATTGTTCTCAATGATTTCTACGGGGATTTTCAATTATTTAAATGGAATATTGACAGACAAATAAATATTTCGACTCTGCTGTGTCCAGTTGTCAAAATTAGTGATGAACATACTCATACGCTTTTGCACACGCTGAATATATAATTTCCCAATTTTATTAAATCAGTTTAGCAGTGTTTGAGAGGAGTTTCTGGCTAGTCCTGAATTTGGTTAATTAAACTATAATTTCACAAAGATGATCGCGGACTTCACAATCAGTTTACCTAGTCAACCAACCTCTTTCAAAAATGGAGTACTAAACTGTAGTCTATTTGGATTCGAAAATTGAAATTGATTGTTAGTTATGTTTAATTCGTGTCAATCAAATCCCTAACTACTCGACAATAATGTAACGTAAAGCTTAGTAGGTCATAAAACTTAATCGTGAAGCTGATTTCAGGAGTTAATATAAAATACCTGTGCCCTCTATCAAGATTATCGTGAAACCTGTCCATCACTGACATAGGAATGTATTTGGACAGTAAGAAGTGATATTTCATTTCAGCCTAAAGTGGAGTTAGCGTAGTAGTGGGCCACAGAGTAACCACTCGGAACGGTGGTCGGCGTTCCTCTTTCAGTCGTGGTAAACCCACCGAATATTTACAAGACTCAACAACAGCAAAACTCGTGTATGGTCCTGTTTTTTCAGAAGTGGCAGAAGAATCTATTGGAATGCAGGAGCTTTGATGGAATATGAGTGACGTTCATTTCATATATACATATATATTTTGTGATATACTATCACTAACCAAACTTTTCGGAATATTCCAATGTAAACGTAAATCCGCTCGTTCTTACGCCTATATTTTCCAGAACCAAGACCATAATCTTGCTTCAAATTGCTGACTTGGGAAGACTCTGGGGTGTCGGAAAAACGTAATCACTAGACTTTCGTTGAAGTGATTAATTTTCAGCAAATCATCCAATAGTGAAACCTAAGCGTGAGTTACATTTGTGGTCGTCGGTTTCCCTTGGAAGCTTCGTTTCTAAAATTGTGCGTATTTGATTCGAAGTTGAGTACACTCCTTCATTCTGGCTCCGCTTCAATTACATGTGTAGGTTCCCACCTCCAAATCCATTAATGCATTTATATCTGCTTGACCATTCAGTGAGCACAGCACCACACGGAGTTAGCCAGTTTGCACGCCTACTGATTTACTGTTTGATCTTCACATTCTATTCAGGCGAAAATTTATTACTTAGTTTTTTGTTCTCTAAAAGGAGTTTCAGTGCTCAAAACCATTGTTTACTGCGATGTACCTAGTTGTTGACAAAACAATTGCAATTGTTCCTTTCAGTAAAGTAGGCAAAATAGGCTCTATTCTATTCGCTCCCTAAAGTTGACTCGTTTCAAAGCTTAGCACAGAAGTCTTCGTGTAGATGCTGAATAAATATGTATATATTGGGTATACCGATAATTACCTTTCCCCAGTTATGCATCATCACTATCTATCCTCAGAGACCAATGGATGACAGTGGCATTCAGCCAACTTACAAATTATGACGTGAACATACTTCAAAAATTGCTAGCAAGAAACAACATGATTAACATAAAACCAACTAATCATATGAACGCCACCAGCCAAATTTCAATAGATACAATTTCAGAAGACAAGAAGTTATGAATTGGATAAGCACACGAATGTTTTGATTCGCCCATATGACCTGTCAAGCCTCGTTCTTCTCCAGCGTACTTTCAACCACCTGAAAAAAAAATGAAAAAGCGTAAACTAGTGCTACTACTGTTTATAAATAGAAAATGCAGATAGAATGCACATTTGCGGTGTTTGGAAAAACTGATTCGGAGTGCGAGTACAAGTGTTTGGCTGTTCGCATATCTTGACAATGAGGTTGCCAATGTACACAACCAAACGAGTTAACATCATCAACGCAAGATTGCTAGGGCGTACTAGAAAATGGTTGACAAATGTCCGTCTGAAAGATCTAGATATTGTAGAAATGTTTGTTTAAGAGCACCTTAAATACGTATGAGAATTTATGAACTGCTAATAGTTATCAACCAGATAAACAAATAAGCACGTGAAGTTTGACGAAATTTACAAACCGTTGTATGAGAGGGACATGGTGAGACACGGAAGTAGCCATTACTGACTTCTAATAGACAGTTCAACGAGCCAGTATTGACGTATTAAAAACCGTCAATAATTAACCAACCAAGTTAAAGATCAAAAGACAACTTGAGCGACTAGTTCAAAATTTATAAAGCAGCAGTAAATAATCAGACTTAGGTTCAAAACGCATCAGACAATACAATATATCAACCAAAGTTTGGGTCAGGAAGGTATAATAGAAATATGTAGTATGTAAGACCTCAAGTTTCGAGGAGTAACGGGAGAAAGAAGTGACCGACCAGATTTAAGTTTGAAGGATTATTCCACCACTGTATATAAAGACAGCCATTCGTCAATCTACTTCCAGCAGGCTCAGACTCTCTCGCAATGTTGATAATACCTCGTTTGGTGATGCACGTTTTCAACCCAACTGTCAAGATCGGCGAGAAACCGAAAGCTCACATGTGAACATATCTGCAATAATGATACTCGAGTAAAGTGTGATTTTGAACATTGCGAGGCTATATTGTTTCAACTATGATCTGTGCCATCTGACATGTTCCATAAGTTTTAGTCGTTCCTGTTAATCACTTGTGTGATACAATATTGAGTCTCTTGTCGACTGAGTAATGAACGTGTGGGTGAAGTGTGTGGTCAAACCTGCGGCACTGTGGTTGTCAGATTTTTAAAAAACCTGGTAGATGGTAGATAGCCTGACTTATGTTAGACTTCAGGTATCTTAGAAATATGCAGAAGTAAAAAATTCTTCCTCTCACTCAGCCTACAGATTGGTTGCTTATGTAATTTGTTTTAATACTTGAAGTAATCTAAGATCGCAACAAATCTGCGTTAGTTAGGAGACGATA
The DNA here is from genome assembly GCA_013368495.1 of Paragonimus heterotremus. Taxonomy (NCBI): domain Eukaryota; kingdom Metazoa; phylum Platyhelminthes; class Trematoda; order Plagiorchiida; family Troglotrematidae; genus Paragonimus; species Paragonimus heterotremus. Next base: position 2,987 of record LUCH01017332.1, read on the forward strand.
AGAGCGAGAAAAAATGTCCAAAATAAGGTTTAAAATTCAAGGTGTGATCTTTGCAAAAGTGTTTCCCAAACGTTTATTTAGGAACTTTTATCCTGCCTCCCAATGTTAAAGTGCTTGTGATGTTACGCTTATGAACAGCCCTCGACTTTAGTTTGGCAGCTATCTGCTGCTAAGTGTTAACAAGTGTTTAACTGGTTTGTGCTTTACTGCTTTGAGATTGTTGCTATGTTTAATGCTTTGATAGTTGGACAGCTGTTTAGCTTAAATGATAGTGTAACAGGTGTCCAGTTCGCTCTGGTCAAATGCCTCTTTTGGAACGGACACTTTTGCGGCAAACCTTCGTAGTTGCTGAGATTTTTATCCAGAACAGCTTGCAATACTTTTGTTTGATATTTCTTCAGGTAGCCATTGTTGTGAAGGTCTACTTAACCAGGTAGTCCATAACACTAAAACACTGCAAGTGGCTGATTCTGTTCCGAAGTCTGTGCATGAGAAAGCACTGATGATTGAAAGTACAGAGTATCTGTTCGCATAGGACTGATTGCAGGGATGTCATAAAACTGATTTAAGAGAACTTCCTGAACATGTTGTTAAACAGTTTTGATCAGTCTGATCGGTTCAGTTATGATTGAACTGTAAGCAGAGTTTCCGAAAACAATTAGAAGCAATAAGGTTTAATGCCTTAATAAACTGATGAGAAAATGATGCACATACCTGGGGCAAACGCAGTGCGTATCTACGAAATTCTGGGGCCATCGTGAGAACGAATGCAATTAGCAAAAATACCAAAGTCCATTCACAAACCGAGGCGCACTTGAATTCTGAAAATCCCTAAAACCAAAACACAGGGACGGAAGCATTTGAAACGGAGAAATGAATACCAGCGTTAGCGAGAGATGCGCCTAAAAATGGTTGGCAATGGGGTTTTAACAAAGATGATTCGGAAGTAATTATACCAATGTTTCTTAGTTTTCCCTATATTACGGTGTAATTGGGGCGGAAAATTCTGTGAAAACGCCTAGCATCATTAAATGTTGACCATTGTTTACGTACTTAACAAAGCAGTCTAACAAGTAGGCTTCCAGTCTGATCAACGATATAACGAGCAGTGAAGCTATACATACTAGGATGGGGATGGTGACCGCAGTAAAACAAGCTTACTGTTTTCAGTCAGCTGGACAATTCTAGCAGCAAGATATTACGTTGATCATTTTGCAAGAGTTTGGAACATATTTTGAGTTATCTGTAGAATTTGTAAAACCGTCTTTTGTTCGTAATAATATCGCTGTTTTTACAACATTGTGCAGGTCCTATCGATTCACCTTTTCCAGAGAAGCATCAGTTACAAGCTTTGATGGATTTATTCCATACACTCATCGATCTTTCAGGAAGCTCATTTGTGATGACTCGGAAAATTGCGGTTGTATGTAATCTCTTCTTACTTCACCTTCGTCCGTTTTGATTTTCAACAGATCGTACGTCTTTATCTTGCCCCCATTAATATGATATGAAAGTTTATCAAGTGGTTTTTTGTCCTCAGTCAGTTCAAGAACTTTATCTAGCATTGCAGGGACAAAAGACACTTCCCAGCATCGTTGCATAGAAATTGCTTAGACATGCAAAGTGTTGTAAGTGTACTCGAATGAACGCTGCACACGAACATTCCAATGATCGTTAGCCTGAGTAATACAAACACCCGTTATGCACTTCCTTCGGTTTTGAGATCATCACCATCATCAACCCAACCATCATCAGTAGCAATAGCAGCATCAACGACGGCGACACCTAAGTGCAAAGTACTGTTGCCTTAATGCTTATAGCTGTAAAGAAAAGAGCAATTCTTAGTCAAGAAATAAGAAGAAACGGAAGATAGATGACCAGGTTGCTGAACAATAACGGATATACTAAAAATTTGAGCACCAGGATGCCTACGTCTTGCAAACAAATGACCGGGCCATGAAGAAAATATGACGATGTTAGGAAGACAACTACCTCATGGTTTTTACTGTCCTGCATCTTTACATACGGTTGCTTTACATACAATCCCGATAATTTACGGCAACATTCACGTAAACGAGTCTTGTCGACCATCATGCCACCTCGAGTCTTTGACCACCAGTCTTGTGAGTCACAAACAACCGATTCTATGCTACAATGGATAATGTCTTGGTGAACGACCTAATTTATGTACAATGGGTCATCATCTCTCCACCTAGCACTTTACTCCAGTCAACCGAAGCATCGGCAAAGAGTACCCGGCGTGACAGACAACTAGTCTATATCCCATGTATACGGCAATTATTATCCAAGTATATGCAACGTTAAACATTGCGCAACGGAACTCTCTTAGCAACTTCTGTCAAAAGTTTGCTTCTTATAGCTTTTGTTGAATATATTGCATGCGCTACCCGATGAAAGCGAACAGATGCAATTTTTGAGGGTGAAACTTATAACCATGATTTACTGCTTTTACTTAAGAGATCAAGTGTTGCGGCCATTAAGCAACAGTCATCTTATATACGCAGTCCATAAACGTACGAGATTTTCATCTGTCACTAGTGTTTCAAATTAGTTGATGTCGTCCTTCTATACAACTCTTTCATCTACTTCCTTGTATCTCAGTCTCTGCTGGTGCAGCTTTCTATTTGAAAAAGGACCACAGCTGACGATGTGTGCTCCATCTTGGTCACCTGTTATGGTTAACACTAGTTCGAAAACCAATTTCGGAACTCAATTCACACGGTTAATGCGATCTAGTCCATGGTACCGTCGATATGCTGACTAAAAAACCGCTGTTGTAACTCGTTTCAAAGATTCCAACACTGTTACGCAAATTGAAGGGTACGGCACAGATAAGGCGGGACAACGGGGAGGGATTTCACCAAAGATCAAGAAAAAAAAAGCGACACGACTAATCTTCAACAGAACAATAAGTACTTCAGTACATATATCGGTTTTTACACTCACTTTTCTTGAAAGATTTACTCTACCGATACGAGATGGTTGAACTGTAATTTACTAAAACAATTTGACTAAATCAGTATTTTTAAGGGTACTACTGAAATTGCCTTTCCAAATTAGCTAGGAAGTGTGATCCTCAGACAAGATGGCACTGTCTCTTATGGGTTCTATACTATTAGAGTGGAGATGTTCCTCTGATGGTTTACCTGTTTGACTCACCGTCCTACACCCTCGATTTCCAAATTAGGAAAAATCAATGGAGTATAATTGCTTGACAACGCACAAGGAAGACAGCTCAAAAGCTGACTCCGACAGTGGGGTGAAGCAAGGACGAAAGAGTTCGGGTGGTATGTAGTATAATCGTTCTTCAAAATCACAGTGTTGGACAGAGAGATACTAACACACAAGCTTTATCACCAAAATTCTGATTCAGAATTTGGTAAGACTGATGTTTCGTAACAAACTTGTATATGCTAATAACAAGGTGGAGGTTATAGTTTGTTTGACTAACATTTCAGAGAAAGAATTACGCAAAAGAACGAAAACAAACGCAACAAATATATGTCTCAACTCCAGACTGCAATTGTCTTTTGGCTCATGCACTATTCCACCAATATATGATGACATGGGCAACAAGTGGTGTCGGAATAACATACGTCTTATCATTTGGTCAAAATTACTGTCGGCAGACTGTATCACTACTGGTCGGAAGGTAATTAGCTTGTTATTTAACCGAGTTCGTGTGAATGACACAAGTTTACGGTTACCCTTTGCTAAAGACTACTGTGAACTTTGGGGTGACGTATAAGCTTGGATCACAGCATTGCGCATATCTTTTTCGTTCTGTCATTTGGTCAGAGTTAGTGCGCTAGTTATTGCAAAATAACCAACTAATAGTCCGTCGAAGTGAAATTACAGAAAGGTTGCTTGCAGGCATCAATGGACAAACTACCAAATTCGAATCACGGGAGCGAGCTCAAAAAACAGTGTGAACAAATAGAAGCAGTTGTGAGAAACTGGTGTGATTACATAGTTCCTCAGAAGCAGTGGTTTTCACCAGAATTGAATCCTTGTCACTGTGTAAACTGTACCGAACAAGCCTCACTCGATTCCAGCTGGCGGTAAACTGACGTGCACATGCACGCAGTGTCCCCAGGTCTGTTGACTAGCCATTTTTGACCGCGAGGGCATTGTGAGAAGAACGAGACGGTCTGTTTGCTTTCAGTCTTGAACTTTCAGCTAATAAGTCACGGAATTTACACGATGAATCGCTACAACTTGGTGACCCCAGTGACCTTCAAACTGTAGGTCTTGGTGGTACAGTTAATTTGTCACCAGTTTTGTTGAAAACTTACGGTTACGCATCTAAACTCATCGTGGTTTATCATGTTGTAAGCCTATCGAGAAGCCTAGTCACATTGTGGGCAGAATGATTGCTACTAACATGTAAATCCCAGCATCTGTTGAATACGTGCTGATCATTAAAGATAACTAACAAATACATTCCAAACTATTTTGTTTAATGAAATGCTTGTAGTAAGGTTCCGAGTATTCAAACAATTTCCTTTTTCACTTCATCAAGAAATAATTCAGTTAAACACAAAACCAAGGACGTTGTATGTTTACTTCAGAGCTAGTCGATAAATCTAATTTACTTTAGTTGAAATCAAAACTGCAGGTGAATAAGTGGCGCAAGGTTTATACGAATATGTCGATCATATTTCCTACGTTACTAACTAATTCAATGTAAACGTTTCAGCTACAAGGTATTAGGTAAACATGTAAGCCTTCGTTGATTATGTATATTCCACTTTGTTTGGCCAACCTTAATAGGTAGTGACTGATTTATACGATTAGCAAACCATTTTAACAGCAGAGAAGATATAAAGAGTGAAGTCGAAACCAGCATTTTTAAAAGCAGTTTTATTTTTCCCAGTCTGAATGATTGATAGTCATCGAAATACAGCCCCCTGAAGTGGACAATATTTGTATTGTAGACGTCTGATATGACGCTCTCAATGGTGCCAGTGACTTAGGTAGAGCGTAGTTGAATGAAACTTGGCTAACTTCAAAGTTCACTCTTGATCAAACACTTTTATCAGTATTTCATAAGCGGAAGAAATGATAGCAGTGTTAGTAAATTTTACTTCAAACAAAATCCTTTCGTTTGTTAAAGTTCGAACAAGCGGCACTTAAAATGATGGCAGATGTACGCCATGAGATAAGTCACTGAGTATTCAGCTGTTTGTTTTATCTAACTTCAATAAATACACGCAGTTGTGTACAAACGCATATGCTTCAGTGTGTCGGCATACATCATGGAGTAATGCGCGTCACTAACACGATGAGTAGTGGTTCAAACAATGGTACAATTTTCTCAGCTCCTTAATCGTAAGAGGTAAATGAGGAGTGTTATTTACGTAAGTCGTTCACTTTGTTTTATCCATCTCAGATACTAAGAGGCCGCAGCATTGAAATGGAGTGGAGCAGTACGATCGGGATTGGCTTCGAAAAATGCAGTGGTCGACACATGTGCCAACAAGAATGTAACTGCACAGTATAGAAAAGAACTGTAGGTATCAAAAATGTCGTGATCGTTGGCGAGTGTATCAGCCGTCTCGGAATGGTAAATCACCGACGTGCTGACGAAAGTTGTCACACTACAGACGCTGAATATTTGGTGTATCACTCATTCTCTTTTCCATAAATCAAACCGTGAGAGTTGGCCAACTTTAATTCCATTCGGCACTGTCGGTGCGAAACAGGCTGAAGGTTCTACCTAGTCCGTAAGTCCAGACCAAAATTATGACCTCTGTTTCAAGTGCCATACATGGAGAGCAGCGATGTACACTCCCACTTCAAAGAATTCATTGCCTCGCATTTTCAACTCTTTTCTTATTGGCTTAGATGTTATTATCGGACCTTATGTACTTGTTTCTGTCAGATATGGACTTTACTGACAAGCAGCTGACAGTCATAGGCTGTCTAGACCAAAATGGCTTCCATTTGCGTTCCTGATTTTCACAGATTTATGGAGTAACGCTGAATATATAATGCGTAGGTGGAGTCGTAAGTAGTGCGGCAAAATTCCTTTCGGCAACCGTGACAAACTAATCTTGAAAAGGGTGCCGTCAATTTTATCTCGCTGACTTCCAACGTATGATTAATCGCAACGATTCGGAAACCATCAGATCATTCAAACTAGAGTGAGCGTGAAAAATCTGATTAATTAATTAGTCTCCACTTAGTAAAGTGTATTTGCTTAATCACGAAAAACTTGGTGAGAAATTTAATCTTTCAAAGTTAACTATGACGTTGTTTTTCATTTAACAACTTTATCAGTGCAAAAAAAGACATGTGCTGCGTTGTCATCACACTGTTCACTCTCGTCAGTTGCAACCGTAAAGTATGCAGGTTACATATGGCAGACAAATGGAGATAGACGGGGCTTGAAGACGAATATATTCACATAAAGTATTATGTCATTAACACCTCGATGACATGTTGGGTTTCTTTGACCACTTTTGTGTACACAACACCAACTGGTGAGTTCTGATCAACCTATCTTCGCCGAAATCTAGTAGCTTTGGGTTCTGATGACGTAACGATATCGTGGATAATCTAAGTGAGTCACCTTGATGACTTGTTATTAGGAGGCTCTAGTACTTGATGATGCAGAGTTTTGTGCAACGGGTAAGCAACGGTTTGAGATCGTGGTTTGAAACGATTGCAGTCGTCACACTGCATGAGGCTGTCGGACGGGTGTTCACTCAGAGCAGGAACGTCAAACACAGTACCCAATGCATATATTAAGGGTCTTACTGGAACAAGCGCTAACATGTCCCTAACTTTGAAGGTCCATCCTTCCTGTCTGCAGCGAATAATAGAACATCATATTTAAAAGTGAAATATTACAGGCAATATTTTGTCATAACGTACCCCTTCGTCCGGTTGGCGGTTGAACTTAGAATCAGGTCGAGTAGAAGTTAGCTTTGTTCTGGACGAAATGTAACAACCAATGACTGCAAAAAAGGAAGAAAAATTTCGACACCTTAAGGGAGGGCGTTATGAAACGTGCAATCGACTCAGAACAGGTCTAGGGTGTCCACTGTTGAAGATGCTAACAAATACAATTTTTCCAATGCCCAAAAATATACTTTTAAAATGTCAACATAATAGAACAGAATGCCAAATTGCTTTTGAGATAAGAGATGAACGGGATAAAAAATATTCGAAACCAAGCGAAAATGGTTGAGGGTTCACACAGGATAATTCAGTCGTGCCTTATGTGAGTATAATAGCGCAGAGCTAAACACGGTTGCTTCGTGAAAGCGTGGCCGGAGTTCTAGTCCCGGCCGTGGCAGTAATATACACTACTGATGAGCTCTACTGAGAGCGATAGCGACTGTTTTCGAAAGGGGTCGGCTGGAAAGTCTATGCGAATGCGACAACTGTGATCAAATGCGGGTGACGTTCAATCAATATGAAAATAAAAATCCCCTACTACTAATCAGAAACCAAAGAGCCTAAGACGTGCAACTGTGGTTTGTGAGCGAGGTACAAAAAGTCATCACTATGCTTTAATGCGAACTGCGCCGGAAATTTTTAATAATAATAGTTTACACATTGTTGCTCACAGCTTTGTACTGAAGTACTTTATTCAGCCAATCCCGTTCGAAAAAAGCACTCGATCAAACGTCAGTTTATGTCTAAGTTTGTCGGTAGTACACATTCTTACCATCACCGGGATTACAGCCGTGGCAGAACGTTCATGAAACAGCCACGTTTGTTGTCGTTCCACTGACCTAACCAACACCATGAGAGAATAAGTATACACAAAAGCTCGACCAGAAGTAATCGTTAATAACACCGAGGTTGTTTCAGCTACGTGGGAGAAGACAGGAGAAGTCCTGTTAACTGCGGTGGTTGACCTCAGAATCATGAATTCCCGCCTGAGGGAAATTTCTACACTTATTCAGTGAAGATCAGATTAGCAGTGGTAAACAGTTACTTAACCTCCCAATACGTCAATCTGTCACAACCGGGCAACATTTACAACTCAATATGGTTGAATATATATGTGAAAATTCGAATATAACTAGCATACTGGCAATGGAACAATAGTTAGTCCGAATGCAGTCCAAATTTCTAATTGTTTTAATGAAGAGTTTTATCTCCGAGCTTGGGTCTAGGATACTCAAGAGTGTTTACAGAACACTGTATGCGAATAAAATGGGTGTGGTCAAATATGAGTAGTATACAAATTGTACCACTGGTGTAACATACCAGTTATCAGCAGAGAACTGTTGTCGGAACTGTGTATGTGTAGCAAGAGTTCAGACACAATAAGTGTGCTATTTCATGAAGTTACGTCGGTTGAAATCCAAAGTTACAACGTGAACGTATGAAGCTGCGCGCGTAAACTGAAAAACTCATCCACCCACAAGAAATTCGTAGAAATGAGTCCAGACCGATATTCAATGCCAGTAGCTTGTGTACACTAAAGTTTGCTTTACTGTTTGTGGTAGGTAGCATACGCATTAAGTGGTGGTTTGGAATGATTAACAGATATTACGACATCTTTTTGGATAGTCCACTTCACCAGTCCCATTTAGTGACTTGACCAGCCAGGGAGTAAGCTAGCTACGTCTCCCATGATCGTGTTAGAGCACGCGCTTGTGAAATCGTTAACACATATAGGAATGTGATCAATCATCCTAAGGCGCGAAAATTGCTCAAGTCAGTAGATATCCAGGTTTTTACAGTTTCAACTATCTGTGGATATGTTACGGGAAGTCGACAATATTTGTCCGGAATCTGCATCAAACGGTCAAATCAACAAGATTCACGAGGCTGAAGAAAGATTTATGCTTTAATTGATCAAGTGGGTAGAGCTAACGAATCACTTACAACGGACCAGTGGCTTCTACTCACTGAGCTAATTCGTTGTAGGTCTAGAGCAGAAGTAACTGGCAGCCTTAAGTTATCTACATAGATTAGTGTGTAGAGAGAAACGGGCAAACTAGAAATGGATACCTTGCAATTTCACCTCTTATATCGCCGTATAGAGCAACGGATTTATAAGCGTCATGTGATCGGAGCAAGCTACTTAAATGAGAAAGGCTCTGAAAAAAATCAGAACAATTTCGTAAAGGAATAACATTCCGAAACCAACCGACGTGTTGTATACGAACAATGTATCATAGCGTCCAATTAATGGGGTAAATCAGTTATGTAGTTTAGGTACAAAAACCTAGTTGTTTCATTTGTAAAAATTGAACAGAGAAAGGACGGACATTTTATGACTTACATACAATGAGGAAAATGAAGCTTGCCATGGCAATACACAATCTGGGCGCCCAATAAGCAAAACGGTGGGCCAGGTATTTTCGGGATACATGAGTTAACATGAATGCGTAGAGGACAGATCCGATAAGCACAATCATAGCCCCTACAGTATGCACAGCTTCAGCTCCAGCTTGCTGAAATAAAAACACATACGAATATCCAAGATGAACAAGCAGTTTTGTTATAAATATGATGGGAGATAGTCATATTTTATGGCTAATATGTGAGTTCATTAGCTGCTCTTTATCCAATCTGTTTTACTTAGGTGGACTCTCAAGTCTGGAAAGGAACGTGCATTGGAGTAAACGCAAAAATACACCCATAAAAGGAATGGGTAGCTTCATCCCAATTTGTTGCTGATTCGAACTCAGCCCAAGCTTGTGATGAGGCGAGCGACGGCCCGAGCCACAGTACCTTTTGGTCAGGCTCATGGCTACTATGATGATGATGATGACGGCAAGCTCGTGTCTTTCAAACTTGCACCTCTCCATACCTAACAGATCTGTTGTACTGCTTACTAGTAGTAAAACGCAGCAAACGTGAACCTGCATGGCCAGATGCACATACCGTGGTTATTGAAAACAAATGTTTGAGAATGCAGTCTTTCCAAAGAACGTGGGTCAGTGCTCTAATAGCATACAGTACAATATTACATGATTAATTCCCAACAATTTATCTGTACGGGTACTACAGAAATGATGTTGGACACTACGTCCGAACTCTCAAAGATCGTGGTAACTGGTTCTACGAGGTCGGAGGGGTTTACACACCTAGTCAAAATACCCACGGTGTTAATCACAAACTACCAAAAAACGTTACAATCTAGCTCAACCTAAACCGGCTAAATGACAAGCTAACCACAGTTTCGAGTTCATCCAGACCATCTTCTTTCGAATATATCCTCTTTGTAGATATATTACACAAGGACTGCTTGAAACTGTTAGGTTAATGTAATGGGTTAGAGTAACTATAAGTTGAATAGAAAGTTCACTAGCCATTGTCAGTTCACAAACGTTGACTACAGGGCAGTCTTTCTCAGTACAATAACTTAAGGTGCAAGCAGAACCAACAGTGACCTGTCATAAATAGATAAAACCGGTAACCAATGGACAAAATAGAATGGTCATGCATTACAAATGCCGACTACTACACTGTTACGCCAAGCATTCTTTGTCAGTGTCCCTATTGATTCACGTAAAGGGTGAGATGGCTGGACAATGACTTGAAATAAAAGAGGAGGGGCAATTCCCAGCAGATCCGTTCCTGAGGCTTAATTTTTCTTCTCGGGTTGAACACCTCATACCTTACGCTGGTTGTTTTTGGAACTGTTCAGAAATGTGAAGACCAATGAGATCCAGTAATTTTTGGATTTTTCTGGGCACCAGTGATAATTAAGGAGGTGAACCAATGACGGAATCTGGATTGCAGATATTAACGTAAGCCTATTAGTAATCACCTCTCGTGATGATGAGTTGTACTCACTTTCATACTGAATACTTTATTTCAGACTTTATGAATGGTTACATTCAGTGATCTTGTACTCAGTTTGAAAACATCTAGTTTCACCTGCTTCGGTGACAGACAAAAGAGAAACACAGTTGAGCATGTGTGTATCATAAAACATTGTAACACCCGACAATAAATATGGCTAGTCTTAAGCATCGGACCAGCCACTAAATGACAAAGTACTAAGGGGAAAACCAGTACTATGCAAACGGGAATCGAGGATCATTTAACTGATATGCACAGCACATGTTGCCATTGAGCCATGGCAAGTGGTTTGGTGCTAGCAAATCTTCATGAGTCAGTTATAGTGTTTTTCATCTTTTAGATTTGAGAATCAGGACTAGTTCACATCCAGCGTTTCATGACAACTACTCATCAATAATAAAGGTTGATATGGTGTTGGCGACGACCATGTTAATGATGATAGTTCGTTTGTGTGGTAACGATTATTGGGTACAAACTTTGTCCAAGGTGTGTGAAGTTCTGTGGAAAACATTCATCTTGACAAAGGATTGAACAGTAATATTTCAAGCAAACCTGACTGATGGTACAGGTAGCTGATTCTACAAAATTCACACACGGTTTCGACTCTTCAATACTATTTTTGGAGTCCCGTTTCAAGCCTCCTTTTCTGAATGGGACCTTGGTATATTATGTGTACTTTCGTCTGGTCCATATTTAGACCTTGCTTTCTTAATGATCACAAATCCTTTAAATACGAACGACTTTGTGACCACGTTGTCTTCGAACTGAGCGACGTGACGGACCTCTGTTTGATGGCATGTCTTCTACCTGACTCCATGCGTTTGCCTTGGATTATTAGTTTGTCTGTGAAGTTCTGAGTTAACCGTGTACATTCCATCGCCCGGTGTTCGTCGTCTTCGTGCATTGTTCCGTTGTCTTCCATGTCGTTAACCGTTCTGTCATTTATGTTCGGCTTACGTGTTCACAAACTGTATACCAAATTACAACAGATTTGCGTGTTTTATTTGTGATAGACATGTCTTAGGTTGGCGGTCTTTCTGTATGAAACTGATGCACAGTACACAGTTCGGTTTTCACCCACCTGAAAATTTCCAACGACAGACAAGCCCACAGACGAAAGCAGTCCAACTGCAAATAGTACTCGGAGGTAGGTACGCGGTTGCTTTTTGCCCATAAAGCCCGTGCGACCCATAGCGATCCCATGCCAAATATAAACACAAATAACACCTGAAACAAAAGAGCAATTAAAAAACTGTATCATAAAAACAGCCAACTGTTAAAGCAAATAGTTGTGAACAGACGTGGACCTGGAATGTCTCACAAAATGGTCCTAAAAATTCATGACCAGTCTTGGACTCTTTGTAAAGTTGTTGAAGTTCTCTTTCTCTTTTAACTGGTTCACAACCCAAAGCGAGCTTCCGATGATTCTAAGCTAACGTGATCTTAAGGTATTTGGAATGCACTTTAGGATTTAATCTTGATTTAGGAATTTTATTTTGTGTTATACTGTACAATATTTATGAAAACATCTTATCACTGCATAACTAAACTGCAATACAAGGAAAACAACTGTAATGCATGAGATATAGAATATGACAAGGAGTTGACATTTGAATTAAAGGCACTTGTGCAGATAACCACACATGTGTGCATCTAAATTGTGAACTTTCCTCTGTAACATCGAAAGCCAAATAATATTTTGAAAGCCGCTTTGTCATCCTACTCTGTGTGGTGCACTGTTTTATATCTAACCATAAATCGTAATGGCAAAAATTTATTCGACGCCGCATATCATTTATTGAATTGTCTATAGAATTGTTAAAACTGTTGAGGTAAAACCAGAGAATCACATACCCTGGCAACCATGTGAAGGTACATTATAAAGGCCGTATGTACATTGGAAAGACACTCGCGAGACATTAGCACACAATTATAAGACACTAAACATTATAGGATATGGCAGCCATGCCTATAGGTCGATAGGCTCAGGGTGGATGAGCGATCAGCCGGGTCTTTAAAATACACATTCGGTGAGAGTAGGAGTTTTAAATTCTCGGTGCCAGGACGCGTAACGTTTGCTGGCTGAAAAAAGCTGCTTTGATGCAAACATGCTTGAACATCCCGTAATTCGTCAAACAAATTCAAGGAACGAAGAGAGAAGTTAACAACTTAATTTTACACGAGGAGTCCAAAAACTTTTTGTTGCATCTCTAAATGTATATCCTGTAAATAGTGGTTGATATAGCGAAATTGACTGACTGGCCTTCAGTAACGAATCAGCCGGATGTGCTTTATTTTGTTTGAAAACTTATGCCTTTTAGGCATCTCACTAGCAATGTGTATTGCTTGGAAGCAATCTAATCGCATAACATAAACACAACCAGGCTGTTTACTTAAATAGTTGTGAACTGACAAAGACATGCAGGCAAGAGTTGTCATGGCCTTCGACCGGTGATGTGTGTGGTAAGAAAACCAATTATTTTGGGGAGGGATTTCAAATGACAACTGAAGCAGTTGATCGTTCTGAGTAGTATGAGAAATGCACAATTAGGGTTTAACCCGTCATATAAATTTTTGTCTATATATACCAAACCGCAGAATTGTGGGAGCAAAGCCGTCCAAAGCAGTGTACCAGCAGTGCACCAACTTCTGGAGTGGGGTTTGAAAAATAGCTGTGTTAGAATTTGTTCTTTACAGTCCTGAACAAAACCCGTTAGCCAATCTGTGATTGATAGTTACTTGACACGGTTGTGTGGAACCTAGATCTTTATAACAGAATCGCGGATATCTGAATGTGAGAATGGGATAAGTCGATACAACTTTCCTAGATTCTAATGTCTGCAAGTCAGCTGACAGTTCGTGGCCGGTTTCACGTCGAGTAGAAATAAATCCAATGGGAAATCAAACCGGCAACCTTTGGCGTCCCGAGCTGAACTTCCGATCCATTCGATCACCAGTTCTGCGAATCCAGCCTACAGCAAGCTACAACTCAATTTCTTTGATATACCCATGAGATACATGCTGAAGCGGTGAGGTGTGATTCCAAATTCTAGTGGCTTTCTATAGTAGAGATTAGGTTGAGATGCTTTTACAGGTTTGTCGTAGCTATAAGTTGGTTACCATGCATTTGTTTAATGAAAATAAAAGGTTGTGAATAATGCTTTGCTATTCGAACACGTGATGATAAGATTTATTCATGACACTGAAGTTTCAGATAATTTCATCGTAGGGTTTGTGTACACCATAAAGAAAACTTGGACTTGAAAAGACGAGTTAGTAACTCGCACAGTTTGACACCAAATACTAAAGCAAAAGGTAACTCAAATGGTCACTGACATTGTGACTAATAGTCTTACCTACGAACGCAGCCAAGTTGAAACCTTGGGCCAAAATGCAACTCTCCGGTGGACGTGCGCCTGTTGTGCTTCGGTACAGGAAAACAGTTTGATGAATCGTATTAGTAACATGGAATACTTAGTGTCTGAAACGCAACAATATGTGTCACCCAATCAAAGGAAGTTTGATGCCATTTAGTGCATTGTAAGAATTCGTGAACTCGACTGAATACTCAATAATGAACAGAAAAAGGAAGATAGAGCAGCATTTCCTCTAGGAAAGGTTAGTAGAAAAGCAAAAATCTTAATTTGGATGATTCATGATTTGATAAAAGTTTTTGTGTACTAGCAAGCAAATACTTAAAAATAAGAGGTACAGCATTTGCGTACGCAATAACCATCAAACAGACTATCGTTATCAGCTTGTCTTCTAATGCGCAGCAATTACTAAGTGGACCCAACGCGGGCATTCGTCAGTGTTTATGCAACTGATAAACGTTATGCTGAAGCACTTGCCGTGAAACCTTGGTGTCCGCTAACGTTTTTGCATTAGCAAAGTATACAAGGGTTTTTTAGAATCTACCTTGTTACCAGCTTACAAACAGGCTAAAGTTTTGGTGTTTATTTCATAACAGGCGTTCTTTTTGGTGAGAATAGTTTTTCGATCGTGGTCGATGATCAAGCGGGTTGACTATTCATTGCTGCGTGACTCGTTATTAAGGGCATCACACACACATGATACAGTCAGTTACTTGTTAATACCAGGTTGAATTGTTGAGAATTGCTTTTTTGCTTGTCTCGCGTTACTGATAATGTTTCATAAAACCTATTAGAACTGACGATTAATCTCAAAAAGATGAGTTTGAAATTCATTGTACGCCGTTGTGATGGTGGTTGTTGACCGACTTCTCCATTTAAAAACCGCACCAATGGCAGCAAAAATAATATGAGTAAAACCTAGCCTCACGTCTTTAAGAAAACGGCAAGCTCTACCGGTCAATAGTGCAAATAACAACAGAGCTGTGTTGTTTTGGCTTCGGTTGTAGGTTGGCAGAACTACTTCGAAAACAGTTTGACTCTTCGCGTGGAAGAAGTTGACAACCAGAGCGCAGAATGCAAGCATTTTTCACATATTCCACTATCATTCGCAAAATGCTAGTGACATCAACAGTTGGGCGAAAATAATATTAAGGATCGATCGTTGAAAGTAATGTTATAACCAGCTGATCCGTTTCAATCAAAGCAGTTTGACCGTTTACTAGTCTTGTTCGTGACATTTCCAGCACAATATTCTTTGTTGCTGCAATCGATCACCCAAAACGTTGAGATGGCTAACCGACAAGGCAATGGATTTGCCTGTAAATTAGACGTAATAGGTCGGATTTGTCACCCACTCTTTGTCCCTTCTGGTTCAGGGAGGTGGCGGCTTGAGAAGTAAGAATCAGTGGAGCCTCACGGAATCAGTGAACTGCGGCTAATTAAGCTATGTGACAAAATCCATAAGGAGGCTAGATGGCATACATAGCCATGTTTTCAGCTGCAACATGCTTGTGCTCAAAATCTGTAAGTATTTTGGCTTCGGATTTTTTAGTTTGATTTTTGTTTACTAACCGTCGTCAATTTTTACTGGTTTCGTTTTAAAATTGAGCATTGTTTTCCTCTTATACTTACTCACGACTGAAGTGCCAGTAAGCGTCACTATGAACTAGTAGTGTACTGTTATCGATAATGAAGATAACGAAGACGAGGATGATAATGATCCTTTATAATCTGCTTAGAGTGCTAGGGGAGATTTTAAAGTCTGGGAAAATCGAAGCAACTGGGATGCTTGTTTGTATCAACCAAACTTATACTGTTCCAGTCACAAATCATAAGGATCGTTTAAGACTGTATAGTATCGTCGGTGTGTTGCTATTTTTGATACCTTGAATGTCCCTTTGTGTTAAGTCAGTGGGTATCCTCTGCTGAAACTGAGAGAATGTAATTGCTGAAACTGCTGACTAGACGCACTGTCTGCCACTGAAACACGTGACAGTGTGGGTTAGCAGAAATTCGTTAGTTTATCGGATGATTTGTATTTTCGTTCATCTGAGTTGTGCTCCATTTTAATGGGATTATATTCCACTCCAGTGACCATGTTGTGGTCAAGAATCACAGCTCAGGTTGGAAAATCCTCTAGCCTGACTAACAGCCCTCCAACTAAGTTGATGTATATACGTATACACCCAAGATAATGGAGTTGATAGAACCACTGCCGAAACGAATGATATACCTCATGACTTGAGTGAGTATCCAGCTGCTTCAGGTATAACTCTGGAAGTTTACTGTTAGACATAGTTGCTCTGTATGTTGCACCTGTTCAGTATTCTACAGACGGTTGACCTTCCCGACAAATGTTTTCGTAACCTTCATGGAAAAATGCAAGAAATGCAATTCACTTTTGTATTTTAAATTCCACGTGCAACCATTGTCAGAAGTACTTCAAAAATAACCAACAGTCCTCTCAAGTATAACACTGCATCAAGGACCTAGATATCCGATCAACCATCTTCTTCACGTTTTGTTCACTTCCAAGGTCAAGTTACTTATGTTCACCTCATTTTCACTCGTATTAACTTAGCTGTCTTCCTTGTGGTCTGTTAACTTCTGTTCGGTAAGACAGATTTCACCATTGTTGTTGTTGTTGTTTCAGACAGGATTTCCAAATGTTTCTCATGAGTTTCCAAGTCGTTCCCTCTACTCAAGTTCGGTTAGATTAAAAGTGGCAATCGGGAGACTTTATTACTACTTCGATTGAAGGCATGGATAACTTAGGTTCCAGGTTTACCGCAGTGTGGAGTTTTGGTTGCTTGACTTGGATCCAAAGTGCAATGATTATAGACGGTTGGTCGGTCTGTCGAATATATCGATAATTTGTAATCAACAACAGCAAAGCTGTGAACTTCTAAGTTTGCCGAACAGAAGTTTAGTCCACTCTGGATTTCATGTCGTTTGTGCCCAATAAATTTGAGGTACACGCTAACCACTGATAACCAACTGCGTCAGCTCACAACGCATGTTAGAACTGGTTCTTGTTTTGGTTTGAGTTCGAGTTAATTACTACATTGAACCAAAAGAATGGAGATCGCAGTTTCAATTGAAAAAAACTAAGATAAGCCTGAAATCAGTCGCACTGTTATATGATAATGTGTATAGTGTCTTTCTTGACAGTTCCAAGAGTAACTAGTCCACTGCCATTGATCATTAAGCAATACAAATTAAAAATAACAAAATGTGAACGGAAAATTCAAGTTGACAGAATATTCCCCTGTTATCTTACTTATTTTGACACAGGCCATACCACGATGTATAATACCAGTATCAGTTGAGAAATCGTTGGTCTTTACTGGAGCATGCGTGAAAATCCTTCTATAGATCTGACCTTGAACAAAGAGTAGTCAGTTCACGTTGGTAACTCTAGTACTGCTTTTGGACACCCTGGAAAACGTTTCCTAGTGGGAACACCATCTGCAGATCCAAATTAACCAACCTGCTCACAGACTTACGATAATGCCAACATTGTTACTCAACAATAAATTCTGGATACATGCCGAATTCCTAAGAAAGCATGCAACAGGCTAGCGCAGTGTTGAAATATTCCAGGATGGTTGTGGTTCAAGGCTACTTCCACTTCCATGACTCACTAACAACTTCAAAGATGTGGTTCACCAAGAATGCGTTTCATTTGTCGCAGTATGGCTTAGAAAGAAGAAGTTGAAAACACTCAAAATGCACTGAAGGTTGTTCTGAAAAAACATTTGAATCGATTTTGAATGCCACCGAAATGAAACGCCTTTTTACTTCGGTTTACTTCGATGTTTTTTCTTAGAAACATAAACTGGCTTCGTCTATGTGGTTCAACTTACAATCGTCTAGTAAAAACGTACTGGAAATCGGTTCGATCACCGTGATATTTCCTACGTTTACTTGAATGCCTGAGTGATATCCTGTGAACGGTCCGTTGTTCCAATAGGATTACTGACGAATTCATCTAGACCATCTTAGGAACAATTTCTAGACTGGAGGTCTAATTAAGAAATCAAGGTTCTTTTTGAAGAATTTCCAGATTCTCAGTTGGTTTAACTACAAACAAAGCATGAATATCATTTTGGCTTGTAGACAACAAACACCATTGACAAAATAGATGAAAGCACTTGAGAACCCTTACGTGTAAGAGAATCTGTACTATTCCCCGTTGGCGCTTGAAAATATAGGAAATCCACTAATGTGCGATATAATCATTTTCCTCAAGTGTATTCTATCAAATGACACGCGATTACATGTGGGTGTATAAGTACTTGATGCGGATCAATGAAACTATCCACGTGACACATTAAATGATATGGTTGTGACGTGACAACTGAATACTGACACACCAGTACTTGCTCATCTCGGACAATAGAATTGCGTGTTACTTGAAAACTTCACCACATGATGTAAGTGTAATTTACAAACCACTGCCAGTACGCTTAACCTGAACACCATTTTTATGAACACCCTTTGACCTTGTCAAATGTGATACCGGATTATTGACTGATAATGATTAAGAAAGCTTTCTGAACCCAATAGGAAGGCTCAAACGAGCTACCCCGTATTCTCCAAGGAATAATACACAAAGCGCTTAGAAAAGTGTACTTCTAGACTGTTCAGTGAGTTGACTGATGATGATAGCTTAAGTGGGTTGACTGGCAGCTTTTAATGTATTGGCTAGAACTAAAGCACAATAACATATTTCTAGATTGCCTTATAATAAACGTAGAAAGAGATGTCCTCGAAAGTCTGGATTTCATACTCGATGGGGTAATCCAGCACATATTGCCTCAAGGGAGCATGACTGCTGCAGTTCCACTACAGGTCCGAATGAGTGAGTTGACTACAGTTTCGCTCCATCAATAAGACGGTTGAATGATCACCAAACGAAAATGGTACTGGAGGGCGGATAAAGTAATCATATTAATGTTCATTAGAATGAAGGAACGAGAGAAGTTTTGCAGAGCTGACCACGTGTATGAAGCAACTTGGGGATTACGATGAAATTGGTTCTTGAACTTGTCTATATAATCAAGAATTAAATAGCTTACTGTCGTATTATAGTTGGAGTGGTTAGCATTATCGGTAATCGATTCAAGATCGGAAGACTATATCTTGCAGTAATAAGAGAGAGACTTGATTGGGTTTTGACTATGACGAATCGTGTCTTTGAAGTAAATTAAACATCGCAATAATATGTAACTTCGTAGTAAACTTAATACAGCCCATACTGTGTACTAGCAAACAGTAATTGCGTAATGTCAGGAGTCAAACCGCTCGAGTGAATAAGTTACACCATTAACGAAGTCCGACTGACTTACTTATACAAACACATTTATATTCATCTAGTTTATTTGTGGGAAAACAGTGTCACAGATATGTTGTTCCACGTAATACTGCAATGTCTTTCTCATAACAACTTACACAGGTTTCAAAATTTGTCATCACCAAAGATTACCTGCTAAAATAGCATTTCCAGCCTGTTTGTACTCCATGCACAAACTGCATATGGCGGTTGCTCATCCAGTTAGACCTCCACAACTCAAAATAAGACTAGAGAAAACCATAGGCACAAACAGAGTTGATCAATGTTCTAGTGTTACTAGATCGAACGTTGACATGGGGAACTAAAATGTATATAAATTTATGTCCCCCATACCCAACATATCCGACTGCCACTCCGCTGGATTATGTGTCTTTACTTTGGGTACACCTCAAATCACTTGCCCTCATTCATGTACACCTGTGATACAATCTTTTGCTTCCCAGTTAAGTGTCCGTTCACGAATATAGTAATTGGCATGCGTATCACATCAGATTTAAACAGTTAAACATATATCTTTGACAAAGTCGACGAAGTTATAAACAAAACTTGTTGTAAAAATAAGTACACATAAAACAGACCAACATTTTACAGTAATAGGTAAATGCTTTATTTTTCGAAGAAATTGTTAACTCTACTCACCCGATCAAAGTGAATTCCCCAACAATTTGTCCATTAAAAGTGGCAAGAAAATACCTACAAAAATATACAGTGCAAGTTAAGCACGTGAACGATATAATTTTGAAGTGCTCGCTGATTTCCTTAAATCAGCTAAAACCTATAATATTATTTTCACGAACAAAAAAATATTTGGAATTGACCCAATTTCGTTAGTAAACAGTCATACACGCAGGTGTAAGAAAGGATTGTGATGAAATATCGACGCACCTGAGTACTTTTGTTGTGTAAAGGTTACGGTGTGTTCGAAATTCAACTCAAAATTTTAAACTAACATGAACAGAGGAGATGCTAGGAGGAGTCAAAAAGTAATGCCAATGTTTTTAATTCTGGTGAAGTTTTTCATAAAATTACCTGAATTTTTTGAAGTTATAAATGATTATATCATTTACATTATGTAATAGTTTGTTTCTTACTTTTCATGTTTTTAGACTCACAAAGAAAATTCAGAATGGCTGTCCCCGTAGAGTTGCGTCAAAAACAAAGAGCAGTGGTCGAATTCCTTGTTGCTGAGGGGGAAACCCCCATGAACATACACAGACGATTAACAAATGTGTTTGAGGACAATACTGTAGATTATAACAATGTATGCAGGTGGGTTCGTCGTCTGAAGGATGCAAAGGTGGGAACTATGAGCGTAGCCGACCACACACAAACATCAAGTCAAGGGAGACAATCCCCTCATTCGGGTGGACAACTTTACGGCATCCTCCATACTCACCAGATTTAGCGCCTTCAGATTATCACCTCTTCGGCTCCATGAAAAAGGGTTTGAGAGGCAAATATTATTCCATTGACGAGGAAGTGAAAACCACAGTGAAGGAGTGGCTCAAAGAACAGACGACAGAATTTTACGAGGCAGGGATACATGCGCTCATTCAAAGGTTGAACGTTCCTATTGAGCGTAACAGTGACTATGTTGAGAAGTGGGGATGTGATCCACAGAGGACCAGCCTTATTTTGATGTATAATACATTTTCCTGTACTGATAATTATACATGTGCTAAATAAAATGGCATTACTTTTTGACTTTTTGACTCCAACTGAATCGTAGTTGGATGATTTCTTATCACATATCTAATGCATATTATGTCACACTCTGAAACAAAACAAGTTGAGTTAAGGCCATGTTCTGGGGAAGGGAATAAACGTTTGTCTGTGATCCAGAACAGTACTCGATGCTTGTATGCTCACACCAGAAACCGATTACCGTCTTCAGTCTACGTTTGCTGAGTTTGCTACTGGATACCATGTTTGAAAATTAAGTCAACATAGATTCACTGTACGGTTGTAAAGTTGCCAGTTACGCATGCTTTTGTACATGATGTCATGTTTTGGCGCATTATGTAATTGACTGAAAAGAGGTTGTAAAACGGCAGTAAGAAATCGTGGTTAGGTTTGTACCAAGAAGTGCTCATATTGATCAAGTTACTTAATCCAACGTCGTGTCAAACTATTTTCTACGTTACCCGTGGTAAGTAGTTCTTAATTTCTAGACAAACACAGTAACACATTTAAAAATGTAACTGTCGACTAATCAAATAAACTTATCATTTGATAAAAGCCTTCAAGATCTTCCTCTTCTTGACTTCTTGGTTATTGTTACTGGATCAGGGTTATCGAAATTTATAATTTACATTGAATACTAAATCAACTCAACTTCAAATTGACGGGGCAGAAGAATGTTTACTTTGTTCTTTTCAACACTGCAATTTTTCCGTGGACATAAAATAGGGATCTTAAATTCATGCTGACACACGTAACTACTGGGGCTCAAAGATAAAATATTCCATTATGAATTGGCTGAAAAGAAAAAATGATGTTGACGCTGATTCCGTAAGTTGAACACCAAGTATCCCAGAGAAAATACATATACAATTTCGTTCAAAATGTTAATTTTTGCAATGTCTATAGATTGTTGGTGCTTTTGTTTCTAAGCGACTACAATATGCACTATGATTTTACTAAGGTTCACCGTTTTACAACTATGATTAGATATATTATATATTTTAGAAATACTGATTGATTTTTAACCTAGGATAGTCTGCTTAAAGTATGTAGAGAGCTTGAACACTTTCGTGGGGAAACCAAAGAAAGTGGTGCCGATAAAATATTGAAAACTGGAGGACGCTTCACATTATTTTGAAATTTTTGATGAAATTTTTGTTCCTATTTACTATCATAAGAAGCAAGAATGCTTCTTCTTATCATATTTGGCCAAAGATTACTTATGATTCGTTGATCGCAGATATAAGCTTCATAAGCCAATGCTTGATCCACGGTGACCGCAAATGTTTCTGCATTTGTTCGACTTGCTTCTTTGGAAATATTCCACATCTGAGAACATTACATGACACTACACCCCTTTGGGATGCAAGTGCAGGAAAATGTAATTATACTCGTTATTTAATTTAATGACAAATGTTCAAATCACGTTGAAAGCCTGTATCAATTATGGACCTCATTTATCTCAAGATAAACAGCAACTCAGCGTTGGCGTCTATCGGAACTACCCAAAGCCAAAAATGAATGTGTATATCCCACGATTAAAAATCATGGCAGCTTACCGAACAACATTCTCATATTTTTACAACGAGATCGGTGAGCACAAACAATGGATGGCATAACAAATCAGGCAGAAAGAACTGAAGTTGAAAATCCACTTCAGTAACATGAGGTTACACGCTGTGCACCTAAAAACACAAGATTGTCTAAAACACTAGAAAGAAGAATGCGCTCGTTACTTATAATATTTGGGTGAATTGAGCAAAAGGTGAAGTGGGGTTGAGGTTTATTTTTGGATATTCTGCTTCCTTGGGATTGATTTCACTATGGGTAAGATGTTGCCGCTGATGGAACAATTTTCAAGATAAATAGGGTTTGGCACCCTTTTCAGGATTTGCTTTGAAGACGTGATTAAAAATGATACAGAAATCGCTAGTACTTTCAACTTAATAATATGTTAGCTAGCTTTAAAAATCCATAATAACGCGAGTAATGTTTAGTGGCTTTCCAGTTAACCAGATAACTACGCAGTGACATATTTTGCGCAATGGTTTTCGTTCACTAAACCTACGGGGAGCACTTTATTTATACATTAGAAGTGTTGTTCTCAGATTAATCCACAGCAACAAAGAATATATTTTTCAGTACGACACCAAGAAGCGTACTTTCACCCAATGGTCAACTGTCTCTTTTCGTCAACTGTTGACGGGCTCGCATCTGGAGTGCGACGCTTAAGGTTGTGGTTTCAGTTACATCGTGGAAATATTGGAGGTGCTTGAACATGTATGGTCACCCAACCCGTGTAACTTCGTGATCATTTTCACGCCTAGTCAGTTCAGTTTACCTCGTCCGTCTGAACTTGCTATATGTTTGTCATTTATCCGCTTGTAATGTCATTCGCCATTTTTTGTTTACAACTTCACGTCCGCTAGAAATTCTTGTATAAGTTTAAAATGCAATGACCAGAATTGATTGAAAACGTTCCTATCTATTGAATCTGTTTCACCACGGGAATTCCGAGGAGTATACCGTCTACAAACACAAGAAGAAACTATTTTTCGTGTGAACCAATTCATGTATGATGCATTCTATTGATCATTACTTATTATATGCAAAAAAACAGTTCATGTGATTCAAATGTCAAGTGAACAAGTACTTTTTTGTACTAGAAAGGCACACTTATTTGGTCTACGTACATTTATTCTAAACGCCTGATAATGATTTAACGGACGAGATGTACGGAATGTCAAAAAATTGGATGAACATTTAGAAAGTTGAACATTTATGCATATAAGCTCATTTCTACTCAAAGGTTCCATAAATTAGATTGACCACAGCAGAAGACAAACAAAATATGTGCGTTGGTTTACGAACAGTCAAAAAACGATGCTGAAACATCTGACTTTTTGATGCTGCGCCAAATTCTTCAAAATCTAGTTTTCTGTCGGCGAAACTGAAGAAACAGATACGGCTGATGACAATGATTCCCATGATGATTTTGGGTTTCTGGAACTCCAGCTTAGAAGATGTGGGTAGACATAAACTGCTTTAAAGTACGTAGTATTGTATACAGTGCGAAGTTGGTGACACATAAATAATTCAGAAAAACGTTACTGCCAGAATTTAAGCAGGTTAATCGCAAATGAGCTTCACTTGCAAAACGCGAACAAACTGGTATTACTAACTAGAAACTAGGTTGGATCAATTAGCCATCGGTTTTTGACTGTATACGTGCAAGTTTTACGTGCTTCGCACCTTACGAACTCATGAAAAAGTATATACAACCAGCGAAGAAAATTCTTTATTCTTACTAACAAATCTAGTAGAATATAACAAAATTAAACACCACCCTCACTCGATCGCAGCCTTCGCATTCAGATAAGCCTTTCGGCTAGCCCACTTCGAGAAGAAGCACTAGACTCGAGTTTCGCTCTTATTAGAGCTCATCAGTAGTGCATATCCTTGTCCGGATCGGAGTTTGCACTCTGACCCTCGTGCTTGTGAGACTGGCGTGTTACCCACAACGCCAGCAACCTCACAATAGGCATGACCGAATAATCAAATCCAAACGTTCAACCACAACCTTGTATGAATAGTGTTCAGCCTGCCCGATCATTTCGAAAGGAGAATGAACAGAATCACTCTGTTATATCCAATCGATAACCCCGTGATCAGGACTTCTCAGTTAGGTTGAAGTTACTGTCTTCAATGAATCAACTGAGCATGGTTTGAATCGGTAGTGAAGGTTCGGGGATTTAGATTATTACAAAATCTAGTAGAAGTCTGAGATTTTTGATTAGTTTAAGATGCATAACGTTTCCGCTTTGCATTAAAGATAGTTTCCGCTTATAAGGTTAAGAAACATCTCTCACGGTTTAACTTGGCTAATGTTGTAGCTAACAGGTATTGAATACTTTTTGCACCTGCTACGGGTTAATAATCAGTCCAGTTAGATGTCAAGCATACGTTTTGGCCTGGGTGTTTGTAATGTCATATTGGCTATATCCAAGTTATCACATCTAAGTTTCCAGCCACAATCGCCTATTCGGCCTAACGTATCGTCCAGAGAAAATACCAATGCCTGTTCAATCATCGTGTCTTGATAAACCCGTCCTGAAGACGTCATTGTCAAATCAAAATGTTTGACCACGTTGATACCTTTAAGCTATGTTTAGATAAATCGTAAGCAATATACGACTTCGACGGTCTAAAAGTTGACTGCCATGAACAGAACTGTTCACTACGAACGTGACACTTTTAAAGATAAAAGAAAGCGTCTAACTTATATGCATACATACTATTATCACGCGATAATGAAAGAGCATAGAAAAGTATATGAATAACGGCTTATATTGTGAAAACACTAAAGCTTCGGGAACCACGAAATAATATATCAGGGTATAATTGTAATCCAAAAACGAAATTAGAAGAACATGGAATTTAACTTCAACTTCGAATCACTGGACGCAGGTTGATTGAGGGTTGCTTTTACTGTTTGTTTCTTCAGACTAGCACCAAGTTTAAACTTACAGTGATCTATGGTGGTTGTGTAATGACAGATGCAGATAGGTTTCGCGCGCATCATCGCTAGAAGAAAGTTGTGTGAAGTTCAGGCAGCGCGTCATATACTGTGGCTTGGAACGCAATGATCGATGCGACATTTCCCAGACAGAATTAAGATTGCCCTCATCTGTGTTACAGAAGACATGATCTCTTTCAGTCAAAGTATTCGAATGTGGACGAAACACTGAATGGGAATTGTGGTATTATACTATATCTTTTTCCACAGACAGATGTCTTGTATAATGTGTTATTGACGAACTTTAAAGTTTCCTTACAGATATGTTGTGCTCAACCATTGACAGTTGTAACCTATTCGACGAAAGTGTTTAATAAAGGAAAGTTATTCGTTCGCTAACTGTTAGCAAGAGATTTTAGTTTCCCTAATCTAAAGGTCATTCACGTTTAACCTCAGCTCTTGTAGTCACGTGAAATTTCTGTCTCCTTTTAAACAAAGCCTTAGACACCAGTTATGTTTTTGTTAAAGCTCGGCAATAGTGGAAATCCCGTAAACGTACGGTGGTATATTCAAGACATTTCAAACGGTTATTTGCGCCCTCGGTAACCACTTTATTGTTTTGGCGCGTTGCTGATTTCCTTGCTTTTATAATTTGTGTCCTGTCAAGTTATCAAAGATTGTCTGACAAGCTGGTCATCATTTGAGGTTGAAGTGTATGGTCTATTTGCAATGCGTTTTTGAATATCTAGGTCTAATATTTTGTCGGAAAAACTTGACTGTATGAAGAAATCGTCTATCACAAACCAAATGATCACATACAGGCACACAGAGAAAACAACACCGGTTATAAACCGATAGGTGCCAAATAGTTTAAATCTGAAAAACCCCATCAACGACAAGGTGGTCATATCTTAAAGATACTCGTTAAATTACCCTCAACTGGTTAAAATACCAGTAATAGGAATAAGTATGTGAACAAAATAAAGCTCGCACGTGCCTAACACAAACATAACGTGAACTTTTTTGAGGTGTTCTAGTTAGCTTATTTTTCCTGCATCTTTACCGGGGTTTTTACTGAATCAGAAAGCACCGGACGACAACACCAGTGTACATTTTATTATTCCCCACAATAGTCTATAAAATTCGGGGTGAACAGCCTAACAGAAATGACCAATAGGATCCACTATGCGAACAGAGACAGAAAGCCTAAAGAATGGCGTCATGATTTTCATTGTTGTATAGATTAGGGTAAACCTTAATGCAGACCGGAATGCATCAGAGTCGATGGCTCGTGCACTATGTCAGAATTCCCACAATAAAAAGTATCAAGAATGCCACTAGGATGAAGCTTAAAGTAGACTGAGAACGAGACTGACTGAGTCATTAAATTTCAATTCGTAATATTTACCTTAATGCGGCTGAAATGAATCACACTGTCAGCCTGCCAGAGGAAAATTTGTTGAACCATTTTAAAAATGACGCAACACATCCTGTGATGTGATGGAAGGTAGCATATGTTGGGTAGTACCTTCATATTTTCTTGATTTTTCTGACGTTCAGTACGAACCCTGTCTCACTGACTCAGAAAAATATATAACGACTGCATCAAGAAGGGTGAAGAAGTTTTGAAGTGCGTTCTACTGGTCAGTTGTAATTTTGAGGAACACTTAACAATGCATTGTAATGTATAGATAACCGAAATTAAGGGTAGGATAAATTTCAACAAGCGAAGTTGATTGAAGTTGACTTTCAAAGACAGTCACATGATAACCGGTCTGGACAAAATGTTATCACCGGTAACCAATCACATGTTGAACTGAAAATGTTGTTTTCCATTAGCAATATTCCCTTTGACGTTTTTGATCGTGGTCCCTATTATCATTCTGTCTCTTGATCAGTTTACCTGTTCATCCGTAGTTGCAATAACAAGTCCATTGTTAGAACCAATAAGAGTTTACGACAAACAAAAATGAAGCAAAACGATAAATATGTAGTGAACGCGATGACGCAACAAACACCAACATTTTAACGGCTAGGCCGGGGTCCGGCCTCTCAGAAACGATCGGACAACCCGAATATGGCACACAATCGTAAGCGGTTGAGTGTTCAAGTAACTTACTTGTGGCTAGCTTGAGGTACACCGGATAATACGGTCGCATTTTGAAAGCGTTGTCGGGGTCTTAGAATGGGTTGTTTCAGGGATGTGTATTGCTGACAAGACCTAACAGGAGTAAAACTCGGGTATAGTGTTTCTTTTCGAAACAGGCTGACCGTGCAGCATATCCGAAGACGAAGGCAACACTCACTTTTGAATAATGTTCAATTTGAAACTATCCTTGTCTCCAACTACTCAACAATAATATGGAAAGAATTTCCAACTAAACAGGCAGCAAATATTAGGACGATTCTTACCGTGTTACAAAGAACTTAGAAGAACTCAAGTTGTCCCCCACAAACTTTACCACAGACCAAGTCGTCAACTGATGTATCCCACCGGTTAACCGTTGAATATATGAACTAAACAGACAACCTAGTGGATCGGATTTATTCACAGTTTAGGTACGTTCACATTGAAATGAACATCCCAACACTGTTATAATGTCCAAATTGATGGAAAATTTTCAACATGTGCTCCACAGATACACGTGACAGACAATCGAATTTACAGTAAAACATCATTAATTCCATAATGCATTGGCCATCTCGAAGTACATAAAGCATTGCCCTAACCACTGCATACAACAGGGTAGATTAGTAAAAATATGATATCGCTGAATCCTTTTCCAACGTCTTATGACACTGAACTCTTATGCCCTTCCCGAACTCCATTTCTAGTAATTACTCCGCGAGTCACAGTAAAGATATAACTAACCCTCGCAACACTGTGTCGATGAGTCCCACCTCATAGCGCCCAGCCTCAAGCCGCTTCCGTCTCATTTCCCGGTCTAGACTGTGAATCAATATAGGCTGTTCATTGTTCGTACTCTCAAACAGATAAGGTTACTCTCGTATGAACATTAAGCTCACCGAATGTCAATTTCTACTAAATTTCGGGGAATAGAATTCAGGGCAGTTGTCAACATATGGAACTGACATAACCTGCATTGTCTCCCTGACTCTGGTTATACACTTCGTGTGACTCCCAAGCCACTGTTACCACTCAGGCTGGAGTGGGTACAGCCCTCGGTAAAACGACTGCACCAACACTGGTAGACTGAATTCCTGTTAGCAGTAGACTTTGTGTTGTCTGTTTGGCAGGTTCTCTGAATCTGGTCTGGTTTTAGATAGACCACATAACTGTTGGTTATAGGTGGCTTGGCTCCAAACACGATTGTCGTTATTAATGGAGCACATAATTAGTTTCAGATCATACGTTCGTACCTTGCCGTTTTGTCCCCACTTTTGCTGAACAAAGACCGCACCGATAACAATGACTGACTGTTGAGAAACCAGGTATGCTGTTGGTGAGACAAAACTACCGAACCAGCTGAGAAAACAAGCTTAGCAGTTCTTGCCCCGACGACCTTAATAACCGTTGGGCACAAATCTTACAAGTCATTTATGAAACATGTCCTGTAGCATGAGGCATGTTGGTTCACGGATAGAACAGATACTAGATTTCAGAGAAGTATTTGGAGTTGGTAGATACTAGACAGCAGATTCCTTCTGGCATTTCATACAACAGACTTAACAGTAATATTCGTATGAAGCTGAAGGGTGGCCTGATAACCAGAAAAAGTTCGAGGAAATGGAAACCGCTTTTGCTTCAGTAAACACCGGTATACTATGCATACTTATCAAACTGTTGGTCCTAGGCGACCAGCAGTTAGTTGAGTCAACAACAAAGCAAATGGAACACTCATTCATGATAACGGCAATTAAATTGAACCCAGTCATTAGTAGGGCTCCGACACCCACTATACTTCGTCGACTAGTTGTAACTCAGGAGGTAATCAAGGAAATGACAAGCAGGGTTTTGTTCTGGACAGGGATGTATTGACCAAATTTCTACTCTTTGCCGAATTCTGGTGCAGTGCCATACGTACCGCCTGTCTCGGGTGTATAGTTGCAATAAGTTCGGCGAATCATTCAACATATCAGACCCTATGATTCACAGAGTCCGAGGCTGTACACTTAAGGTGAGTTGGCGGCTAATCGAGCTCAGTGACTTGAATGTTTTCATTATTTGGTCAATCTGTCTGTGAACTGCAGTTAATGACGTGGCCAATGCCGCCCTATTTTCAGCTGCAGCCCGGTTTTTGTCTGCATGGTGTAGGCACCTTTATATTGGATTTTTGAATATAGACGTAAATATTTTACCATTTGGATCCGTTCACTCTCCCTATCTTTTTTCTTCGTTCCTTCTGTACGCGGTTTGCTTTTTCATCATGGTTATGTTAATTAAACGTCAGTGAGAACCACTGATGTACGATGATGGGGATAATGATGGAAAGTCACCGAGTTAACCCACTCTCACAGGTTACCCAATGTATACATCTAACGGAATACTGGTTCAGTGTGTGTTTCAGTTTGCGTTGTTTACATGACCGCACTCCAATAGTTTAATTCAACTTTCCATTAATATTATCCTTTCCCGTTTTTTCATATTCAGAAGTTTGTAGCATCGTTACTCCTCGACGAACACCGAGGTAGTAACTTACAGACAAATATGTTTCTGATTTGTGTAGAAATCTAAGAACCAAGTTGTCTAATTCATAGTCAACTCAAAATTGCCATGATTATCAAAATTCTTTCTAGACCGAGTAGTATGTTAAGCTTTGTTAATCAAACCCCAGTGGGAACGATAATGACATTGAGTGTTAATAGTAGTTCCACTATCCGGCTATGGACTTATTGGAAATATCCGACTCGTAAGTGATTTTTCTGTTTGCAGAATAAACAAACCATTTTGAAATGTCGTGTTGTCTCATATTATGTTGTCCACCAATTCACAGGTTACACGCCCTTTCTATCACATGACGAAATTACAAATCTTAAGTCTGCTTGTAAAACACACCTCCTATTGTGTGTGTTACTATAGGATTAAACGACTACTTGTATAGGAAGCACGCCAACTTCTTCAGTCAGGTCTACACGCACTTACTACAGTAGCGTAGACAACTGACAAATACGGATATATAGGTTTACGATGGAAGTGTGCCGAGTCACTCACGTGATATAAAGTGTACTGGTCAGAATTAACGCGAACAGAATTGGCAACCAAGACAAGCCCATGTAGAAACAAGATACCTCCATTTCGGATGAAGCGGCGTTGAGCTGAAACATAAAAGATGAGATAGACTTGGCTAGCTATCAACAAAGTTTAAAATCAACTGGTGCAGATCAGATAAAAATAAAGTACAGTAAAACCTAAAAGACTTCTCGTTCCAGAAATTGTCGAGACATATCTGGCAGAACAGACGATTGGTTAAGTAAGATATATCAAACTGAGCAAGAATACAATTTGTTTTTGTCAGTTTTATCCAGAAAACCGACAATTTAGCGTACATTTTGGCAACATTTGATGATCAGAGTATATTTTTGGCAATACAGCATCAATTAAACAGGATTGGTGCAAATGACCGAAACAAAGAAATTTAGATAAAGAACTCGTCAGATTACTAATTTTGATGAATAAACTGCAGTACGCAACGACAAGTGCTGCAATAACTAAAGTCATCTGCACGTCAAAACGTTACAATGATTAAAGGAACTCCCGTTATATTCCGTCAACATGATCGCCTGAATTTCTGTTTCAAGCGCTTCAGCATACTTGGCTGTTCACCCACACATCATTCCACTGAGTTAAATTTGAAAAGTTGTCCGAACAAACTTAAAGACAGGTGAACCTGTGGATGAATTTTTGTCAATTAGTGGTGAGTGACTTAGTACTGATTGGAAGCAGCTTGTGTTGTGTGACCTTTCGAAACGTGATACAACGAGGATGACTGTACTGGATAATTGTCCTTCCCCTGCGTGAGTCTGAAGATGAAAATAAAGAATTGTTGATCACAATCGAAAACAGCCTTTGTTTCCTGGTAAACCTAGGTCTAGTGCTTCAAATAGCTTAGAACGAAAATGGATTTAATTTTATAAGCTTCAATCACATGCAAGTAATACTTAGCCTACATTACCTAAAATCCTAACGACGTATAAAAATGTGTAAATATATAACCTCCCAACCCTCTGCTATTCCAAACTAAACGGCAAAACAACAGACACAAACTCAACTTTAAATTTAACTAACAAAAAATGCAGTTTTTTCCAAAGCAGTAGCTAACTGTATATCGGTTGCGCACTATTTCAACATTTCTGTCGTCAAAAAAATCGGTAAACCAATCCGGGATTGAAATGACACGTTTCGAATCCAAGTGTCTGGCAAGGGCCTTCAATCTGTCTTCGTTTGGCTGCAATGTGCAAGAAGTGATAAACGATGGCGCATATATTTTAAATGAGTAGAATTGTAATCACTGTTCGAAGTGAATCTAACCGTGTTTGACTGAGCATGGGGAGGCTTGCCTCTTTCTCCACGAACTATCGTTTAAAACGGTACGGCTGTTCTTTTCGACACCACAAGTTCTACCAGTTTACTGCTGAAGATAAAACACTCATCGGATGTGGAGCACACAATGAGTGTTATAACAAACGTTTGCGTTTAACGTGCTGTTGGTATGGACTTGACTGGTAAACCCGGTGGTAATAGACCACAATTTTCAGTCACGTTGTGGCAAGTCCGAAACCGGTTGCCTTGTCTGTTCCTATTTAGATTTGAACAGCCTGACAGTACCTGTGATTTTCATGACAGGAAGAGCATTGTACAGTACATGTGTGAGGACTAATTAGTACATAAAAATACATTCTATTTGTCATGAAACCACTTCGCAAACTGATGACCATATGCACTATTCACCGTCTGAGTACCTTTGCGCTGTTAGGTAACCCATGTAGATAAACCTTATGAGCATCAGTAAAGAAACATCATCAACCCTCCTTCTAAAGGTGTCGTCAAACACAGTGCATACAAGCGTTCCTCTGGGATCAAATTGACTGTGTCGATTCAAACTACCACTTGAGATATGCAAGCCAGCGTACACTCAACGAATCAATCTCGTTTGCGCAAACTTATTTGTGCATAAAAATACGCTTTAGTTCACAGCAGAGTTTTTCAGAAAGATTTCAATCAAAATTGCTACAGATTGAGCATTACTCATATGTGGTCCCAGTATTTGTATTAAATAATACCCACAACAGGTAGTAACATAACAGCGTCAGAGATGAGACTACCACTTCACCGATCTGCAGGCTTATATTACAAGCAAATTAACGGAGTCTGGTATCATCGCTGAACTTCAACACAGGTGAAACTCTGGTATAGTGTTTTCTTTTTAGAGAAGGGTCTATCTGAATGCATAACTCTTTTCCAAGTGTGAACAGCACTCAGACTTTACGAGTTGTTTTGTCCTCTAGTAGCAAGGCGTTTAGTTGATTTGCTAACTTCCGGCTAGGTGGTGGATAATCTTTTCGACCCAAGTCTATTTCTTCAAAACACGGTCAGAATGGTAGTGCGGCATATGACCTATGGACAGATATATACCCACTAAACTGTGGCATCAAAATCATCACAGTTTGTTGGAATGTATGCAATTTTAATCACTCGGTTCTCATACTTTGTTTCCTCAGTCACCAATGTTTCATCACTACTGTCTCAACTGGAGGAAAACCTGAACAAATAAAACTGATAGCCAGCGATGATATGAGAACACTCATCGATTAAAAAATGACTTCTGGCAATAAAATATGGTTGTTTATTTTGGCTAATAATCACTTAAGTTAGATGACCGCGAACTGAGCAGATGGATTACGGTGTTTCCATAAAATTTATTGACAGCAACAATAGCATCAACGCTGATCGATGTTGGCGGGAACTGTTTGATAAGTCCTGCCTCAGCAGTCAAACATCAGGATTATTTGATAGATACCGTACGACAGAATTTTGGGTGGATAACTAAGCGTAAGATTCGGAAATCGTGGCACGGTCTTTCTATTGCTGTGAATAGCTCAGTGAATACACCTTTGAAAATGAAGAACCTAGAATTGTCTTAAAAATTAGTATGGAGCCAGGGGTCGCACTTTCATCAATGTTTAAAGTCTTAATCAGAAGCATGACGCTAAGCACATTAGGCAAAATATGACACACGTCAACCTAATTGTCCGACCAAGAGATGTGCAATTGTTGGGCAACTGATAGTTAGGAGTGGATCACAGATCATAGCGTATACCATCGAGTGATAGCAAAAGTTGATTCTCGAAGGCATTTTTGATAAAGGTCCTGGTATATAATTTTATTCCCCAATTAATTAACGGGATGTTAGACGCAACAAATACTATAACCTCGCTCTGATGAAAACGAAACTCGAGTCAATTGCTTCATTTCAAAAGGGGCCTACCGGAAATGCAAAAACTGCGATCAATTGTGAGTGGTGTTCAATCGGTATAAAAACCAAAGTCCACTACTACTGATCAGCAAATTTTATTTTATACTGAAATTTTTCATTGTGGTTGGAAATCGTTGATATTGTAACGCGTTTGTCGTTTACCACTTATTCTGTACCACGACGAGAGATACGTTTTTGAAACACATATTTGAAGGACTAAAACGATGCGATAACTTAGCACAGTGAGCCACTTTGAAACACACTTTGTGTATATCATACGTTGTTTGATCTATTTGAGTGAGTACATTTAATCACATTTTAATTGACTCACCAACTACAGTAGCTGCGCTTATGACTCTGATAATCAAATTGTAATCAATACATCAATGCTTTCATTTTAAACAACACTTCTGTGCAACTGACGCTATGAAAAAGTTAATACACTCCCGCAAAGTGATTTTTTTTCAGGTGACACGTCATTAGTGCTGGTGTACTCTCACAATACTAATACATCAAGTCCGGATAGGCAACATCAACTAAGGACGCAAAGTACAATCCTGATACTCTGGTTATTCAAGGCTTCCCTGGTTAGCGGTATGTCATTTCAGTTGACATAGCTCCAAAAAACACTTAGTAATTCCAGCGACTAACTCACCATACTTGGTTCTTTAAGTAACTCAAAATGGTGACAAACCAACGCGTAGATTGTAAAGAACATTTCATCTGTTGAGTCAATGTGAGTAACCAAAAATAAGAGGGAATGTCAAGTTTTCAAGCAATAAATTATGGTGAAAGAGAATTTGGCTGTAACACCAAAGTATGTCTGACCAAATATCATAATCTGAAAGCTTGGCTTTGAGAACGTTGTAACACAGGTAAACGTGTAAAACATGAACAATCATTTGACACTTCTATCCATTATTTCAGATGATGACAATATACGACTTAAGATTAAACTTCTTGGTAAAACACATTATTATAACACAAAATCCATCAGAAACCTTATGTAAATCAAGTTCATTAATTTACCTCCAACCAACTAAGAACTAAAAATATTGGTACAGTTTTGAAATCTGCTGAAAAATCTGGAGTGGGCAGAGATTTGTACATTTCTGTAATCATGCACACATTCATCCGGTTAAGCTGGTCATAGTTCATTTCAGACAGTCTTGTGACCAGGGCTGTTGTAGATTGCGAAAATGGCACAGAAAACTATGTAGTAAATGGAAACAAAATCCAAACCAGAATAAAAGAATGGTGGATATAAGAAATAGAGACATCGTGGATGCAGGCATATCACTGAGAGCAGCACGTTACCAGTTAGGACGACGGCTTTAACTAGCCACTTAGGTAATCACCAGGTCCTCAGGTAGACAGAAGACATAAGCGAAGGACTTGGAGAAATTGTACATTATGATCACGCCATTACACAAGCAACTCGTGACCTTGGCTTGCTTTTGGTCATTCCTAAGGGATAAACGCCAAACTGGCGAACGCCGTGCATGACTTAAACTTCGGCTTTTATGGCACCTAAGGAGCTAACCTTACAGAAAAACCTTTTATAAGTGGAATCCAACGAACAGCCGCCTTGCTCATTCGATTATTCTACTTGACTAAGCTCTCTGACGGAGATGACTTTGGATAAATTGTGAGGCTCTGTTCGTCTCTTCGTTACAAATGGCTCAGGATCCTAGCGAATGAGGGACAGTAGACCATATAGGCATTTGATCTTCCCATTTCCAGCACAAACATGGCTTTTTTCCAATTTAAAGATAAGGCGGTTTAGCAACAGTGACCAATGTCGATGTTCTTCTGATAGCTATCACATGAGCAGCAGAACTTGACGATAAGATTTTGCTGCTCCAAGACTGAACGTGGTTTGCCGACTGAATCGGACTGTACTCAGCAAAGAAGGCACAAAGTAAAATGCTCTATCTTGAGGTGGTGGGTCAATCCTTGGCCGTTCGAGACACACTGTACCCAGAACCCCTCAGTCACTTCACTTATTCCGCATGCTCTGCATCCCTTCGCCAGACAAACCAGGTAGATAAACAAAGACGGCTTACTCAATACCGGGAGGATTTGCACGAGAAGTAGTTGAACACAGAACAGTAAGATTCTATGAGCGCACGTTCTAAAACATTGTCTTGGATAAGGTCTAACAGGATGGGACAAATCGGACAACTCTGGTGAAAGCCACTAGAAGTAGATATCAGAAGTGAACTTCCAAAATCGTTGTCCCTGGACTCACTCTTACTAAGGAGTGAGCACGCAGCTACCTTCCCAGAATCAAATGTATCTCCAACATTCGTCCGCATAAGAGGCAGTTTACAAAAAATTAACTATCGCCTCAGTAAAGGTAACCTTTAGATGTATAACATTCACGCCTGCTGGTTGCTCGTAAGAAGGTCAAGATTTAGCGCAAGGTTGAATTTTAATCACTGCTCCTGCGAACACACCGGAAGACTTCTTCACAAATATAGCTCTCTCTGAGGTTGGTACCCAACATAGTATACGTTTAGCGAGTTATTTGCATATACTGGATACAATGGGTTTTACAGAGACTTGAGGCTTGCTTACTGCAAAGTACCCTTTCATTTTCCCACATGACTGGGCATATTATTGTAGTTTATGGTGTTAACCTTTTTACACCATCTTGTAATCGGTAAAACAAAGTAAATCTAAATTCGGAGGCTTGCTGCACTTCAACAGTACAAGCGCCACATTCACTTCTCGTTCAAAGAAGGGTAGTCAAGACAGCATTAGCTGTAGTCGCTGATCAGTAGGTTTAATGATAACAATAAACTCACCTTGACTGAGGAGTCCTGATCACGGAATTATCGACCGGATAGAACAGAGCTAATCTCTTCATTCTGCTATCCGAATGGCTCAACAACCTGAACACTATCCACGGAAGGTTATATTTAAAGCTTTCGATTGAATTATTCAGTCATGACTATTGAGAGTTTACTGGCGTTGCGGTTAAGACACCAATCCCATATGCACAAAAGTCAGAATGCAAACTTCGATCCGGAAGTGGATATACACTACTGATTACGTTTAGTAAAATCGAAACTCGAGTCTAGTACTTCCTTTCTAACTAGGCAAACAGAACAGCCTAACTGAATGCGAAGGCTGCTATCAAGTGTGGTTGAATTTAAACTTGAAAAAGTAGTAACTGATTATTAAGGTCCCCTCATTTATACAGTCCGGTTGACGATAGCCGAATTGGTGCTCAAAATATTAAAACCATCTGTTAGGTGGGCATGACAAATTAGTAGTAAACGAAATTTAGGACGGAGCATCTAATACTATGAAATGTTGCTCCTCACCTAAATAAATAACACTTAGGTAAAGGATCAAGTGCAAAATACCCAACTCCCTGGTTTCGTCAAAAATAATTACTACAAACTTATCAACCCAAATGACACTCATGCATAAACTTACGGTATACCGAGACTACCTACACCAGGATGACTAATAAAACCAGTCTCATCGCATATAGGTTAAGAATAGGTTTATAGTGGTTAAAATGGGAAGCCCTTATCAAGCGCAAATTTTCCTATATATGAAAATAATGCTATTAAGAACAGAAAATGTGCTTGTCTTACTTTCGGCCATTGGCTTTTACTGTTAAACTGGTTTCTATCCAGCTGCCAAACAAGTTTATTGAAGCATACCCTTTTACTCTATGCTCATCTTTTAAAAAGTATGTCACAAAAATATGTACACAAGTCAACGTCTTAGAGACGAATAGACGTTCTAAATTTTATTAGTTGAAATTGTCATGGTTATATGTTAACAGGACTCAAAGTAACCAATCAACTCTGTTGAACTGAATCAATGCTGCTTAGATAATTTTCGTAATATCATCAACTCTTCAGGCAATAGTATCAATGCTACGAGTATCTTTGGGCAACTTCGGAAGAATATATCTGTAGTTGTTGATTGTAAAGATAACGGGGATGTTCGTCCTTTTTTCAGTCTGCAAATTACCTGCCGTTCTGTTAGTTGGAAAACTAAGTGATTCGCTTAATGTCGCTGCTGTGTGTTGTGTGGCTATCCACGAAATAAAAATACAAGGCTAGACTCCGATCAAAATCAACTGTAGTATAAAACAGAGCCTTAAATACAATGAACCTTCAAAGCACTAAACGCTACAATATTTTCCTTGTCTCCAAATTGTTGATTTATAATTCACTAGTGTTGCTACGTCTGTTGATCGGTTCTCGAATGTTGATTGGTTACGCTGTTCATCGTTGTGCTCGGTCGCAACGATCAATGCACATCGTCATTTGATCATCATCTTGCATGATTATTGGCGGGCATATTCGGCCTTGCTGATTGGCCTGCATTTTGCCTGTTTCAGTCAATAATCAACATCAGCCACAACTACAGTGGGTTATTTTGTTCTATCCAAAGTAATTACTACTTGATTTATGAAATATTGTTGTGCTCGTAATCTCTTTCCCTGTCCCGTGCAAGATAACGGCCTAGCAACCTCTTCATGCAAAATTGCACGATATAGGATGAAATTATCACCAGTGTACTGTCCAGAAATGCACGCTTAGATCCGAAAAAGCCACAATTGCTTCAAAATGACATGATGTTTTGCATCTCCTATTCTTTCCGTCCTGATATCTGCCTTTGGAAATGTCAATTTCTAGACGACATATCTTGTCAAATTTGCGTAATATGGTGTTATGGTGAGGGCAGTTGTAGTATTAGCAGAAACAGAAACGTCAGTTAGAAGTTTAATAAGCCAAAATTTTCTCCAAAAAGCTGGCTATGCGAACACGGGCGCACATTTATCTGTACGTTTGCAATAACCTGTTAGTGACAGATCATCGTGTTGCAACTATATGCACTTGCAATATTTTGTTCGCTATAAGCAAAACCACATTTAGTAGAGTTTTCCGGAGTCCTTGTCACCGACGAAAATTACCTAAATTGTACATGTCAAGACCTGCTAACGATGACAGCGACGTTACCTTGACAAAAATTACCTACCTATTTGAGTTAACCCAGTACGTTCACCTCGTAGGTTTATTAATTTTTGTAGCTTCAGATAAGTAAAATCGAACAGAATAAGTAAGTAATGTTACGTATAGACTAGACTGTATTCACTAGCAATTTAATTTACTTCACTTTTATTCCCTGTGCCAATTCATCTGGCTTGCAGATTAATTGCCTTGCCTCCCCAACAGCTCGACTGAAGCCACTTCTGTAGGTTAGTGAAAAAATACTCAATAAGCGTTACCCCTCAAACAACTCTCATTTTGGTTAGTGGCCCACGACTGCACTATTCTTTGAGGAGGAAACCAGAATATATGATCAACAGATGAGAAATTAAAATTTACACAGGTAGAGGGTCTTTTTGCAAGCAATCTCGGGTTGTGCTTTGAGATATACTCCTTGGTAGCAACTGTCGAAACCTGTGTTTCTAACCAATCTGTTCACAATATTGAGTTCATTGCTGAAAATGCGCATTTTAAAACAATAGTAACATCTTCATAGTTGTGTGTGATATTATCGGTCAGAATATGGCACTATGAAAGAATGTTACTCATAACTGACCGTTCTCATTCTTGAATATCATGTGTAAGCGTCGTAATTTTACTCAATGACTTTTTGTAGACACTTTTCGGCGTAAATATTTATTCATATGTACACCTATACACATATATTGCATACACACCCTTCATGGTATGTAGATAGCAATCTTTTCAGTTACCTACTATTTTCCAGAACATCGTCTACATGATGTTTGTGTCTCTTCATTGATAATTCTCCTAATACGTCGAAATAAAAACATACCAAACAAAAATGTCAGTTTGCAGGTGGTCATCAATAAACGCATGAATATGATGTATAATGAAAAGGGACAGAACTGCTTCTTTTTAATAAAAAATTGTGCATTACTTTTTAATTGCGACAAAACACGTTTTGTGCGCCAATGGTGTTGTTACTTCAATTAACAACTTAATAACAGTAATCAGTTAATATGGATAGATCTTTTGTTTCTTCGGAGGAAAATTTTGGGGTGAGCTGAGCTTTACAGGTTACGATAGTACTACTAGTAGTTTGCAATCTCTCCCTTAACAGCGGAGATGATTGGTCTGTCTAAGATGTCTGGGTAACGTGCACACAAAAATTGTCATCTAGATATTGCAGTTTCTGCGGAACATTCCCATTAGATCAATGAAATAAACATCCAAACGTGTACCTTATTTGGAAGGGATGCCCGTATATGTTATCGCAAAACGTGTCTCCACTGAGTCCAGAAAGCCAGTTAATTTTCGCCAGTGGAATGTAAACGGACGCGCTAGTTTTTGTGAGCAAACTATTTTATTCTTTAAGGCGTAGCTTTGAAGCGGATCTTTGTACTTACAGTCTCACCAAAAAACATATGCACATTTTTTGACTCGAATCTTGCTGTAAGTTTTACAACGGAACCAGTAGTAACCCCGTGCGTTGCAAGGGGTCTGACAGAACTAGTATTTCAATCCTCCTACTACGTTTGAATGTGAAGGTCCGGTAGAATTTACTAATGTAGGCAACTTCAACTTGCTTGTGGTTATCGGTTATTGCTGTCCAGTCAACCATAAATACGTGGACATGTCCTATACTTTCCGATCACCTAATATCTAGGAGATCGCGTTTTTCTGGTTGCAGGCAAGTTGACACCAAAAATGAGTTATCTTCTGTGCTGATTAGCTCAATTTATAGACTTACGGTGGTCATACAATTGAATATAATGGAATAAACTAGAAGTTTTTATATCCGTCACTTGAAAATTACAAACATTTGAGCGATATGAAAACTTTCATTGACCAGGAAGACTGATGTATTTTCTACAGAAGTTGTGTAAAAACCCCAGACTCCATGAAGGTCTCAGATGGTTTGGAGTTTTATTCGAAAATTGCAGGGCTGTA
Organism: Paragonimus heterotremus; assembly: GCA_013368495.1. Lineage (NCBI taxonomy): Eukaryota > Metazoa > Platyhelminthes > Trematoda > Plagiorchiida > Troglotrematidae > Paragonimus > Paragonimus heterotremus. The sequence goes on from LUCH01017332.1 coordinate 44,086, forward strand.
GTCACGTACAGTAAGCGATCCGTACATACTACAACTTCCCATGAAGTGTGCATCTAAATTAATTAAGTTGATTTGACCAATTTTCCGGACTTCAACTGCAAAGTAATCCATAGATTTTTCTGTGTTGGCTATTAAATTAGAAAGGACATACAATAAAAGGCCCATGCCTAACTTGTCTTGCCTATTGACGATGTGAGTGTGGCTTATTTTTCCCAATAAACGCAACAGAAGTAGGGTCACTTAACAGTAAATGTATAGAAACAGCTATGGATGCCGACGATCAGGGAAACCACAGTATTATCAGAAAATTAGCTAACTTTGTCTTTGAAGTTCTCTTCGTCAATTTTCTTAGAAACTGCATCAATAAATGCGGTATCAGGCCACGTCCAACGACAACCAAAGCAATTATGGAGCACTCACTTTATTGACCTTCTAAAAGCTCCAGTCAGTTTTTGAGAATTTTTAATTATTAATGTCGTCTTGCCCCTCGTTTCTCCAATGTTCCGGAACTGGTCGTTTTCATCACAGAAGCCGCTTCGGCTTATAAGTCCGTCAAAAAGAAGCTGGCAAATGTTGCATTTACTTCCCAACAGAACGCTGACAAACATGCCCAACTTATTCTGTAAACCAATACGTCTAATTTTTCTGTCGGTGTCAAATTGTAGCAGGTTAGTGACATTCAACTTCGGCCGTTGTAACTTTTATCTTGGAAGCGTTAACCAGCCTAAATAAAGTACAGAACATTTGACAGAAAAAGGTTGAGGACTTATTTTGCTACTAAATTTTTTTACCTCTGTTAGAAGGACTTCAGCTCGTTCTGCCCACTTTTCATAGGTGTAGTATTCACACATCTGGCACATCACTCGATCGCTACCTTCGACATAGAACATGACAACTGGGTTTTATTTTTTCAGTTTTCCACTTAAATTCATTACGGCGACCGTCTTAGCAATGTTATGGTTGATCTCTTGTTGTATTTACAAATCGATCATTTAACATAGTCTTATTTTATACATTCAAAAGCCTCAGAAGAAAAATATAAGTATATTTATTAGCAGGTGGCAACGTTTACCTTGCTAAAATTAGCTTCAATTTTTCCTATGCGGGCGGAACGCGCGGTTTTTTTTCTGGAAACACGCACCTTCACTTGCCACGAAACTTGGAACAGACTATTCTTGAAACTTCCAAGCCCAAATTTCATTGTATGCTGTGCTTGCTGGCTGAATGTCTTATATAGATGAACTTTAGGGAGGGCATTTGATCTTTGGCAAGATATGGTGGGAGATTCTAAAGAGGATGAATAGATCGCTCCGTACTAATTACACTATTTACCACTGTCCGTCTAGGCGCTTGCATCACATACACACATTTGTCTTCGCAAACCGCTACGTCTGTCTGATGGTTTTCTACATCTCTTGAATAATTCCATGCAGCGGGTACTTGCTCTTCTATGATTGCAAACAGTGTGCCAATTACTATCCGTCAGCACTACAGTTGCAATACTAATTGCATGCAGCCCTTTTATTCATCACAGGGCCTTCAGTTTGTTCGCTCAAAGACAACTTGTATCACTGGGGACAGTTGTAAGTTAACTGTTATCTCATATGTTTTTCCCCTTGGAACGATTTTTAAAACAGCCATTTACTAACAAAGAATTCATGCAAGATTGTTGGAAAATACTTGGAAGATCTAGAAAAATACACCGTTGCATAACTGTACCAAAGCTGACTGCACTTGAGTGCGATGCATTATCTCAGCAATAAATGGGATTCTTAGTGAGTAGGTGGCTTGATGTTTGGCTCTTTTTAATCACTACCATTTCATAAGTGTCTTAAAACTGACTCTGATGGTTATATTGTGAAAATTCACGATTGATTTTTTTCAGTTGCCCATTCTAGGATTTATTTTCGTTAGTTTAACGAGGTTTTTAAGTTCAGTCATCAATCTTCATCTAGTTAAACAGCCAAAACATTCTAAATAGTGGTAGGTAAATCTCTTGTTTATTTATATAACCGTTAGAGCCTTTCCGCTGGAACATACTGTGTGGCGTGAAATGTAGTGCTTGCCACCAGCTGTTTCACACGAACTACACGTGATTTGTAACAGATTATTGCTATTTCTTCGAAAAAACAAACCTCATGTTCACCTTGGCAAAGTGTGAATCTTTAAATATATCATTCCTTCAATGTTTTAGAAATATATTCAGTTTGGGCAAAATACAAGTTGTGATTGACGTGTAGACATGATTCACCAAACCACTGTGCTTGATAAACGGAGGTCTCCCCAAGTTAACATACATTTAACTTTTAACCACTACTAAAACACGCCACCTTATTTGTTTACCCTAGCTTTGAGAAACACATAAGTGCGCCGGAGTGTGTGCAGTCTGCCGCAGCAAAAGTTATTCAAGGTCTTTGGAATGTTATCTAACTGTGTGGTCCCAAAAAGTGCATGACCTCAAACCTCTGAACAATTGACGACTCTATTGATACCTTTCACCGTTTCTTTCCTCTCTATGGAACTCAGAAAATTGCCTTTTGTCCTTGCAGGTCTAAGAGTTCATTGTAGTCGCAATTGGAGATTTTTAACGCAAGAACTCAGATATTTGTCCAAAGGAGTTTCCCTCTTACAGAGTTACGGATCTTTATAATAAATTTCCCTGAGGTATCGTTAATGCTACTCCGAGGTGAAAGTCATGGCACTGTTGGACTTTTATCTGTTAAGAGTTAAAAGAAGGTGAAAGACAATCCAACTCCTTCTCATTTTGTGTTATTTCGCTTTTAAAACTGGTTGTGCACCACTTCTCTGTGACTGTCTTTCGGGGAAGTTGAGGCCCACGTGGCATCAGAAGACAAAGTTTACTAACTCGGGAAAATTTGACTCTCAGCTTCAAACACCTGTATCAATAACTGAATCACTCGAGTAACTGATTTACTTTGACGGACCATTATAAACCTTATACGCTGATTTTCAGTTTGCTGATTTACACACGGCCTCGTTCAACGGGTATGTCCCCCAGTGCGCACAAAGTGTACGACCATGCAATTATTGTAAAAGTCTCCACATACTGTGACTCTGTAATTATGGTCCCAGGGCTACATACCGCAAACATTACCCACGCAGCGCACAGCTGTAGTTTAAAGTAGAGACTAAAAATCATTTTGGGGAGTTATGATAATGTATAGATATGTGTTTGTCACGGTGATTACGGCACATTATCTCACACTGTATAGTTATTGTAATTTGTTTACTTCGTGCATTAGGTTTACTCTCCGCACAATAATCGGTTCAATTTTTGGTCTTGTTTCAGTGTAGTGCTCTGTGTCAATCGTGCACCCTCTGTGCTGTTTGATCGTTAGTGCCAGCCTGTGGTTAAAACCCTTTGGTAGTGTTAATTGGTTGACTCAATATCTGATTGAACTTGATAGGGAATAAACAATGTTTGTTGGCTATAAAGTGTTTCTTTCAAGCGGTAACATTCAAACAACGCAATAAACGTTTTGGATGTAAAGTAATTTCAAGAAAAATCACGGAAATAGCCGCCCACATTTGACCGAAACAATTCTTATGGCGTCTGATTTGGTGTTTTATTTTTGTTACCTACCTCTGGAAAGCAAAGCAGGCATTCAAAAGTGGCCACCTCTCTAGGAGTTATTATCACAAATTGGCACTATATATTCTGGAAACTATGAAATGTCACTTTCCACAGTTGCCAACGGAGCCCCCGACATTAATGGGCATTCCTAAAACATGTTATAAACTTGTCGTGACGGATGGAGTTTATGTCCACTCCGGCTTAATTTGTTGGTCGTTGTTTACCGGCCTTTAGGAATCGCATGAATCTGCCCGACACTGCAGTTAAATGTAGAGTGAGTGTAAGTGTACACTCCCCCCACAAGCGATTATGGCCCGTCCTTTTGCACGGTTGAAAAGTCGCTCGGGCCTGCCTATTGGTTGCTGGTGTGCATAGGTGGTTATCAAAAGCTTCGGATGTTTAAGCATACATGCAATGGTACAGGGATGAACTGAATTCCTTTATTGCAACGGATTGAATACTCCTAGAAGTGATACAGATATTTCCATCGTTTTTACAAGCATCATCTGTGTTACTTTGTCACGCTGCTTTGTTAAACTGAGTAAAATGTAGGCCAGTTATTTTGGCCGTGACCATTACATCTAGCGAAGTATGCTTACAGGATTTTACCCAAGCAGCACACAGCCCCATTTTTAGTGGGGGGGCTTTTCTGGGGCAACATGGGGCTTCGTAAATAGGTTGATTTTTTCAGGAAAAATACATGATATTGTCCCATGCCATGTATTTCTGGCGATTTCTTTATTTCCGTTGTTGATGTCGGTATCTATATGTTAACATTCGTCATTATTTTTATTCTGTGTTAGTACAATACTTTCATATAACTAATTAAGTTCCGAGTGGATTCACTTCAAATGCCGGTAGGTTGTCGTGATCTGTTACTTGGTTTTATACGTTATTACGCAATGTTGATTATATCACAAAGAAAATAAAAGATCGTCTTTTGGTGTCAATTATTTGCCGAAAATGCAGTGCCTCCAAAAAGCAATTGGGGTCCCCTAAGGAACCATATGGGGCATGCTATTTGGGTACTTTCAAAATGGCCCCTCAAACAAAATAGTAGGATATATTCGTCCCCGAGACGATGTATGTCATCATAGTGATGATTTCCCATTCATTTTTATTTCACTGGATATAATTTGAAGCTTCCCTAAAGTGCATACAACCTGCTTGCTTGAGCTTAAAAACGCATTCAGTCAGTCTTTGGCAGTCTTGTCCATGCAGCTCTAAGCATCGCTCGCGCTATACTTCTATACCTGTTATACGTGACCGGATGGAAGAAGGCCCACGTTCAAGTAGTGGATAGTTTTCAAAAACCCTGCCGTTCTATGACTGAATTTGAACTCAGAAAAATAACGGGATTCGGAAAATAGCTACGTCACCTTGACTTCCTTGTAGTGAAATGGTCGCCGGGTTCTGATAACAATAAACATTTAATAAGGATATCGACTTGGGTGTACGTTTTTTGTTATGCTTTATTGATACTTATTCATACTTTATGTTAAACAGATACCCTTGCATTATACTACATATTTTGTTAACATCTGATCACCATTATAATGGCAATATATTGCCTATGTCACAGACAAGTTTATATGATTATCGATGGGCTCTCTTATTAATCGTTGGTTGATTTGTTGCTTTCCTTCTGAGGTATTTTCGTGTCAATGAAATACTTGCCCTGGTGTAACTAACAAAACTAATAGTAACCGATCGATAGACTAAACACTAATTATTCGTTCGTTGCGGTCGCTTCCCGGACTCCTCAACTAACTATTATTTCGGTTCCATTTCTGGCTCGAAACGGAAGGATTAGTAAGGTCATTTAATCTCGGATGTCACGGTCTTCACTTTTTGCGGCCAGCTGCTGTAATTCGCATAATTCAGTGCACAGATTAATGAAGATCATTTAAAAAATAGCCTGAAGCATAATAAAATTGAGTGGCCATAACAAAAGTTGAAGTTAATTTCTATCTGAATAGTAACTATGTGAGTTTCAACTGCTTCAGCGGTTTATATTCAACATTTCACAACATATTTCAAGTAATTGCAAACCTCAAAATGTTCCAAAAGCTTGTTCAAGGTAAAATAATTGAAGTACATCAAAGATGAAGCAGATAAACAACAACAACTCAGAAAGAAAATCGATTTTTAGGCTGATAAATATATACACGTGCATTCCTAAGTCAGGTTGAGTTATTACTCTCCTGGTTCATCATCGAACTCAGTCACCATCAATGTCATCTCAGTTCAGTTCTGATCAGTTTAGATGACAGGTATTGAGGCTAGTAGCCTGTTGATGTCCAGTTTCTTGCACCAGTGAGCTCAGATGATCCCACCGTGCTGCGACAAATGCAGAAAAAAAACTTCCCTTCAACATTGTCTTGGAATCTTCAGGAGTATATAGAACACAGTAGATTATTGAAAGAGCATCGAAAATATATCTGGTCAAATCTTCAACAGGACCATGCAAGCAATCTATCGGGTGCCAGCGGTTGAATGATGGAGGGAAGCGGGATTGGAATCACCGTCAGCAATCATGGTATGCTCAGATTAGAAGACAGGATCAAAGCCAATGCTGGTGC